>JAULBM010343877.1:0-12447 GCA_032357055.1 Geukensia granosissima
TTTGATTTTTCTTTTCAGATTGCACAAGTTCTGTGTCGGAAATATTTTGTAGTTATCGATAACGTCGCCGACGTTACTCCGCATAGGGGGAAAAACTAGCATCATAACGTTCATAGGGGGAAAATTGGCAATGATCTAGTTTTTCCCCCTGTTGCGACTGGTTGAAATTTTGTAATATGCCCATTTTTCCGGGGGGGGGGGAATTGGCATATGCTCATATTTCCCCCCGAAAAGACTGGCATGGGGGAAAAATGGCTATAGAACACCGGTATATAATGTCATATTGCTGCACATGAACTAGACTTGAATGCAAAAGCTATGAGACAAATTCATATTTCAAGACTTGACTGCAAAAGCTATGAGCCCAAATGCCAAAGATCTTTACGCAAATCTCTTTTTTTTCTTGAAGCTACAGCAGTGTCCGATTATTATTTCATTCAATTTTGTTATCTTTCCTCCATATTTTCCTGAACGCTTAATCTGCCATTCCCTATAATAATTTTGCTTGACAAAATCTAGCCATAGCTTTCTTTAATGTAAGGTTCACAAAAAATATTCCATATTTATGAGCAAGAGTATATTATTTTTAATTCAAACTTCTTTAGCAATACGATGTAAACAGCAAAGTTTTAAAATTTAATTGTTTTCGATTTAATGAAAGTTATCTCTGTATAACCAGCACAATATTGAGTCAAGAATGCTGGAAGCATATGTAAGTGAACACTTTTACTACACCTGTAGAAAATTGAGGAAAAAAGGAGTACATCCTACCTTTAATCGACATGTTGCATATAAAATCCGTATAATTAAGCACCAAAAGCCTTCAATAAATATTCAGACAGTTTACTAAAGACCAGCTCATTATCAACACAAAATACTAAAAAAATAGAACTTCTTCGGTAAATGCTCACAGTTTACTGAAAGTATGCTCTAGTAACTTTGAAAATACTCCTACATGGACCTCCACCAGTAAAATTGAAAACAACGATATGACTGCAATATTGTTAAAATTGGCGTTAAACCCCAATTAAACAAAAAATCCTAAATTCAGCTGGATATGTTTTGCCTTAGTAAAAGTACACCAGGTATATTTTCCTCTTTTACTTCAGGCAAACTGGGTATGTTTTAAGTAACAATTTACATGAATTAATTTAGCAGTTCAACACAGAAAGAAGACGAATACAGTACACAGGCAAATCTGTCACACATGAATTTCATGCATAAACACTTTCGTGTCATTGTTACACGAATTACATATGAATTTAGTGTGAAAATTTTTTCATGTCATTTTGAAATAAAAAATATACACGAAATCCATGCGAAATTTTTCGTGTCATTTTAGCAAGTAAATATTTTGATGTGACTTTGATGACAATAATTTTCGCATCAAATTCATGTTATTAAAACGCGATATTTCATTCCATTAATAAATTTCTCTTGAAAAAATGTTGAAAAATTCCACACCATATGCAAAAAAAATTTCGTGAAAATTTGACACGAAAATGACATGATTTTCATGCAAATTTTTTGGCCGAATTAAATGCGCTGCTCGATTTGTTGTTAAATCTTGCGAACTTTTTGCACGAACTCCTTGTCAATTTCTGCGAATTTTACACGTGGCACATTTTGCTGTATACATCTACAAATTTCAATTTTGCATGATCAACATGCATGATGATTAAAGAAGGTCTTGAAACTTTTACGCTAAGACAGCCATCATGATAGAACTGCAGTAATTCCAATGACATGATGTATGCATCAAGAAAGAAATATGGAGCGTATGATTTTAACACAGTTATACCCCACCGCATTCGAGAAAACTTGAAATTTTGATTTTTTTTTAATTCGACTGTTCCTGTTTTAGTTTACTTTGGTTTTAACCCTTTACCATTCGTTGGGGGAGGGTTGGGATTCCTCTAAATTAGTTTAACCCCACCACATTTCTCATGTGCCTGTACCAAGTCCAGAATTGTGGTAATACGTTTGTCATTGTGTAAGTTATTCTGTTAAATGATGAAATGTACATTTTTGATAATATTAAGGTAAGAGCAGTATACACGATTTTTTTAATTGTGGCGATTAAGCGCTTTTCGCAAGGGGTGGTATTCCACCCTTGTTGAAGGCCTTATGTAAACCTCTAGATTTGTAAACTTTTCTGGTTTTTCTCGTGGTTGGACTGCAGTCTGATAATTCTCCAAATCTTTTCATTTCCTTGTATTCAATTCTTTGAAATTAAGTATGGTTATCTCTAAAAACAGACAGGGGTAGATTCATAGTAGACAAAAACCCAGTTATTTAAGTTTTTGTATAAATTGTGAAAGTTTAGTTATTTTATGGTTATCATCTTGGACCAACGAGACTTAAATTACATGGGATTTATTGTGGATGGGAGATGATTCTTCCAATTACAATGAAAAATATATAGATACATATTTGCGTAAAAAGATTGGCCGAGTCAATTTTCAAAAAAATTGTTTCACGTGCATCCCTAAACAACATCATAAAAACAAAAATAAGATAATAAAATCGCTAAGATATTGTTTTTGATGAATCACTGCAGTTGTAATGAGCGATGTATGGTTTTCAAAAATAACCGTACTTAAATATACATTTTCATATTATCATTTGTTTGTAATAGACCCTTTTACTGTAACTGCGTTCCTGTTACTTTGGGTGGAAATAACATATTGTCCCGGAAAAATGACGTCGACGGACAATTAAATATGACGTCAGAACTATTGTGCAGTTGTATTTCGTACAACCGGAAGCTGCTTCCACGCAAGCTTCAAAAGCAAAACGCAGCATCAGTAAAAAGGTCAACATAGAACATTGTAAATTAGAAATACACACCCAACAATGAAACTTGCTCATTTTGTGCGATTTTTATGATAATTTGGCGATATTTTACTCTAAAAAATTACTACTATACGGTAATTGATTTTCCCTTTTTAGCGACTTAATGTTTAATTAACTATATTTGGGGGGGAAAGTTTTCTATTATAATCCTATAACATATATTTTTAAATCAATAAATTAAATTCACATTAGAAGAAAAGTGGCACATCGTCTTTCCTTAATAAAATTATATAACTTTTTTTCAGTTTAGGTGCCCAGCACGATGGAAACGGAAACACATGCTCCACAGGCGACAGTTACGTCATGGCGCCATCTATTTATGCTCGAAATGACGACAAATCAACAAACCATTATATTTTTTCTTCTTGCTCGGTTTTAAACTATTATAATCCGAATATGAACTATTTAAACTCGTAAGTACATTACTATTTTATTACTTAGTGGAAACAGAACATCATTAAAACCTCACATTGTTCATAGTATAATTTACAAGCTTTTCTCAGAAGCCTTTTTAAAAAACTTTTTCCAGACTCCCTAGTTTTAGTAAGAAATTATGATTTATACAAACAACTTGTTTCCAATGTCTTGTTAGACTTTGGACTCAAAGTATGAAGTGAGACATTGCTTGCATAAACAATATTTCTTGGAAACCTTATTGGGAGTTACATGAGTTAGTTACTTACAACACATGTAGAAATTAAACATTTTATGAAAATATACACATTCTTGCACTGCAGTTCTTGTTAACTCTTTTAGGAAATTAACAAGATTATATAAAGTTTATGCAATATACCTTATGACTGCGAATTATACTAGTGTGTAGAAATAAACACAACGTACTGGAAGTATTTTGTTAGACACTCTAAGAAATAAGCTAATAAATGAGAAATATGCATTTAAAAATTAATTTTCCATAGGAACGGAATAAACTGTATGACTACCCTATCTGCGAACCATGACCCCACAGCCTTAGACAAGTATAACGACACACTGAATGGTCAGATATATAATGTGGACGAACAATGTTTTATAAATGAGAATTCAGAGGATTCATACCTTTGCAGAGTAAGTAAAAAAAATAATAGCAAGTCAAATATAGTTGATCTGTCATGTGCATCTTTGAGAAACCGATCTCAGAAGCACAACTTTACACTAGTCAATCGCGGGTGGACATGACGTCACTGACAGGTATATAAACCAAGTAATAAGCCAATCCACTACTGTTGCTAACATGTGGAGCTACTGAAGAACTGACCCCAAAACAGAAACTTGGCTCCAGTCACAGGAGTTTGAAAAAAGACCAGCGAAACAGCACATATAGCAGGCTGAAAATAACGCCTTAGAAACTGAAATTAATAAGCATACTGAATACTCTTTGCCCTAAATTGTGCATCTGTGTTAATTAGAAACTTAAACTTTTTTTTAAATAAAAGGCCCCATCCTGAGTCTCTTCACAGTTTTGATGGTATAATGTTATCCTATGTAAATTTCAGTCATTTGATATTTTACAGTTTTATTCTAAACATAAAGCGGTACGGTTCTGCATATGTTATACGTTATTGAGGAGCATGTGTTCAATAGATTTTAATCTAATGCAGAATTGACACGATGATCATTAAATTTTCTCGCTTAATCTGCTGTAATAAAAAACAAATGTTTTACTTATGTGTTTATCTTTTTTTAATAATATGAATAAGGATTGTTTCAGTCCTGATGACTCTCATTATAACCTTATATTGGTAGACACAGGGTATAAATGATTTTCATTTTTGTGAAAAATACCTTCTCAGCTTTTATTTAAGCCCTCTTACATTTCCTTGTATGCTGAAACATCTGCCACTGCATATTTAATGCAGGTCTATTTTCAGACACTAAAGTGCTACATGCCTATTTGTTTCTGAACTCTATAACTAGACATGAAAATTAATTTGGGAGTTCGGACCCGGGATGTAAGTTTATCTTGTACAGGGGGTCTTCGTGGAGTTTAAGAATAAAGTAGGATGGGCATTTTTTTTTGCGTGATCAAGGAAATACATAAAACATCACCGTAAATACGTGCAGCAAAGCCACACCTGTTTTGCTTTTATACAACATGAAATTTCATGCGTGATTTCTGAACAAATTCTTTGACCTCGTGAAAACTCTAAACTATAACTAAGACCATGTACGGGACAATGTCTTAATAACCCTTTTATCCTTGTGGTAGATATTGAGCCTAGTACATCAGATTTTTAAAAATTATAATAAAGGCTTTGTTATAAAAAAAAACATTTGTAATGTAATGGTCAATTTTAGATATTTGTTTCAATTTATGTTCATTTTCCATGATAATGTGTTGTTTTGATTCGTATATCATATTTGTATCAGATTTTAATTCAAAACATAAATATTATATTAAAAACTAAATAAATGATGGTACAGATGAAGTCTACTGAAGAAGACAAATAACTAATATACAAATAATTTACTACTTTAAAGAATTAATGTAATCAATTGCGAAATGACCGCTGAATTTTTTAAAAGGAAGGCACTCAATTTGGCCGTGGCCTTAGTATCAGATTCTCTTGCAGACAAAAATCTGGCCAATTTTTCGTTGCTATAGAAAAATCATTCAAACGAACAAGATATTGAGATCATGTTGTATCTTCAATACTTTAGAAAATGACTTTGGTATTTGTACGTTAATTCTGGAAGCTCTATTTTACAGGATCTTCATACAAATGATCCGACAAAAGTGTGTGAATATATGTACTGTTATCAGCCACCAGATTCTGGTTGGTGTAATATATACATTCCATGGGACGGGACGACTTGTGGCGATGGAAAGGTAACCGTAAATTTCCAGTGTTTTGTTTGATATTGCATGAATTATGTCTTCGAACATCTTAATTGATACAAAAGAATAATGATATGGCAAATTTGTTGTCTTACAGTGAGAAATTCACACGTGTCCCAAGTATCAATGATTCAAAACATAACAGGAAATCACAGATCTGGCGGTAAAATATTTTTTAAATTTAATAAAATAGTGACGTTTTACTGTTTAAGAAAGTGTGATGTTTTATTGAAAGGCATGTAAACTTCAAAACATCTATTTTTATAATTAACAATTATTATTTTAGTTTTTTTCAAACCCATTTGCAGAATCATTTAGTTATTATTAGTCTAAATAGCAACGAAATTCGAATTTGAACACGTTTTTGACAGTAGAGAATTTATAGTAGACGTTTTGAATGGAATTCCAAATAAATTTAGTTCGTTTTGCATCGTATTTAAATATTCTGCGAGAAGAAGTTTCGAAGGAAACTAAACATTATGATCAGAACATCATTATATAATGATTAGGTAAGCAATTCAACTATGAAATGACAAGATTATTAAATCAGACTGTGAAATGCATGCTACAACCTGTAAGGTGCATGTTACCACGATTGACACAGAATTGATGATTTATTCGAAAGGGGTCTATACATGTACGACTGAATCTTAAAGCATCAGTTGTTCAGAAAGGACTCTAATTGAAAAAAAAATTCAGTTTTGTTAATTTGGTAAAGTTTTTTTAGTTCTTAGTAAATGTTTGAGCCTGCTGCTAATTTTATCAATTAGTAAAGCTTTTTAGTTCTGAGTAAATATTTGTGCATGCTGCTTTCAAAGAAGTTAATCTCAATTTTAGTGGTGTATTGGTGGTGAATGCGTGGAGGACGAAAGGGCAAGTTCGGCAGATCGTAAGTAGCTAATCATTCCGATTATTGTTAATGCGGCCTTTTTTTTGAGATGTCTGCGGGGATATTCAACAAATTATGATGCTGTTTGGTTGAAAACATATTTTGCCATATATTTAGAGGAAAATCTGCAACATGTACTGTAATATGAGAAAAATAATGTTATTAAAACAGTTATCAAACATATAAGATAATTGTTTCAGTTTTTGGTTGACACAATATAAAACGCCAAAATCGAAAAACATATACATAAAGTTGGAAACACTAAGAACTGTGTTTTCTTTGTTTTCAAAATGCATTTAAAGTTTTGCCATTTTTTTTTTTTATTTTTGGAATTAATCAAGTGGAAATTGACCCTTGAGTTTAGAAATTTGTTTACTTTTTTATTATATGTGTTTCAGACTTTTCTATATTTTCCTTCAACAAAATCATCAAATTTACAATGACTTAAAATATATTTCACAAACTTTCCCATCATTATCATAAAACATACTTACCTTGACAGATCGGCATTACCATCAGAACAAGACAAAACATCAGACGTTCAAAACATTCCATTGACTGATATAAAACCTAAAGCAATGATAATAAAGATTATGTCATCTTCCAAAAATAACTATGGACCATTATTGGTCATTCTCTGGCACGTTTCGGTTTAAGGATTTTGCGTTTTATGAACATTAGGCCATCGAACACTTCACATTTATAGCTTTTCTTAATTATTTTATTCTTGCTTTAATTGACCATTACTCATCAACAGCGAATTGCTATTTATTCAGTAAGATTTGCCCTGACTTAAGGCAGCTATCACACTTTAGAGCCTACTGGTAATTTTATATTGTAGAAACCAATGGGTCGATAACTTTGCTGGCGTATCATGTCCCCAGGGTATTCATCAGCCCAGTTGTCAGACTTGTCTGCCATGAAAGTTATCAAACAATGTTTTACAAAAATTTGATGCATTTGTTAAAAGTATAAACACTGAAAATACGAAAAAAATTCTTTTACTTAGTTGCCGTACCGTTGGCTTTGGCTTCCTATTTCAATTTACTTGGATTTGAGTGCATTTTTGCTATGTTTGGATCTTTGACTTCCTTCGATTTGTTTCTCATGCTACCGACGAGATGTTACTCCTTGAAATGTACGTATCTCATAGCAAAATATTTATTCAACCCTCGGTAATTTTGTATTTTAAATCTATGGTTGGAACATCAGGAGACAGCAACATCTCTTTTTATGTATTTTGTAGTATTTATAGAATTCCATTAGCTTTTCCAAATTACGTATTGCTAAAAAAGTTATTTGTCCATTTCCCCAGTTAAAATATTGAGGGGAGACAAATCTTATACAAAACCTTATTTGCGAAGACTGAATAAGATGTTTGGTAATTATATTATCTTTGTATAGCAAGCTGTGTTTTTGGAGATGCGCCTACCTGCAATACAACCATACAGCGAAGTCCATACTTGTGCTACGAAAACATCTGGAATCCAGTGTATTGCTGTCTTGCATGTAAACAATTCTATACAGGGATTTCAGGTTAGCTATTACTTTTTATAACTGGCTGTTTTTCAAATAAGGCATACTACTCCGCAGCGGTAAAAACGCTAAAATGACTTATATATCAGACAGTTTCAACACCCCAATTTTCTCAGCCCGCATAAAATAATTTTGGCCTTGGCCATTTTTTATTTTAAAAAACGTTATTTAAAACGATAAAAAATAGAGTCGATTTCACCTCAAATTTTCAAAAGGGTAGGATCTGAATCAAGTATGATTTGTTGATTGGCCTTATCTTGGTCTTATCAAATCAAATCACAATAGTATGCTGTTGGTCTCGTGTCATCATCAATAGATTCAATATAGCTTCCTAAATTTTTTAAAATTATTACACTGGGCCCTCGAGTGCTCTCCGGGGCTCGACCCAAAAAGCTGACTCAGCGTGATCCCCAGTTGGTGGAAAGGGGAACACTCTTGTTGGGTGTTGCCTGGATATAATAAGGAAAGCCTGGTCGTTGACCATAGTGGGCGATACGTGTGGAGAATACACCGCTCCAAGAACGTAAAAGATCTCTTTTGTAGTTTTCGAAAAAGATGAGGCTTATTTCGCTACAAAAGGCTAACTTTTTAGTCCCTATCCATCCATCCCATTTTCTAGTGGCAGTCGTCCTGTTGTAGCCCTCAACTCATCACCTCTTTCGGTGATTCTTGATTAATGTTGAACTTGTTTTCGTCCTGAATATGCATGACTTATTTGCCAATGGACGTTAAGCAAGCAACAATCAATATAGGTATTACATGTTTTGGATAATAATTTTGATCCTCATTTCGGTTTGTTTTTGAATTTAACAAAAGGACTCCGTAATTAAGGAATGGGGGGTCTTGTTTGTTAAAGTCTTATTGAAGACCACTTGATTTTGGACTTCCAGGACATAATATTTTGAGATTTGAGGTGGTCGTCATGATATTTTACTCACAAATAATAGAATCAACATAAGTATAGCAGTGTTTAGAACAAATAATTGTTCACTTGCCTATTTGGTTAAAGTTTGGTGAAGGTACGAATGTATCTCCATTACTCATTATGAAGAATCAACGAGTGGTACTATAAAATGAAAAGGTTTAACCATGATTCGACAGCATATGACCTTAACGACATGAAAACAAACATTCAGATTTTATACAAATTTTAATACTAAATTCCGTAGGTGAATAATCTAAAGAGAGGTCAAAAGTTCATAGTCCAAAAAAGACAAGACAAATTCAAAACAAATTAAGAGATATAATGAAAACAAAAAGAACAAATGCCTGGAATCCAAGAACTCCTCTTTAAAAAAGGAGTTGTATCAGATGCTCCGGAAGGGTAAGTATCGCCTGCTTTTCAAACGAAACCTGCTGTGTAATTCTTTAACTCTAATCCCTGTTGATGTCAATCTGATAATAGGTCATCTTATTGTTTAATTACCAGTAACAGGTAAAATCTTTAAAGAATAAACTTCAATTAATGATTCGCTTAGTAATCACTATGAAGATAAATAATAATAAGGAAATATGAGTGTAACTTTGAAATAGCAGGCAGTATACCTAAAAATTTTAAAATCCTGCAACGAAATATTTTATGAATCTGCAATGGTTTTCACAAAAAAATTGTAATTCTAAGAGTGTAGAAACTTCAATGGAAAACTTATTGTGACGTCATAATTGACGACAGAAATTACTTTTACGATATTTTGTGAAATTGACGACTATATGCTAAACCTGAGAAATATGATTTGCTTCAAAAGATTAAGAACCAAATTCTGCCATAGCGGTAGTAATGGATCTTATTTCAGTGTATTCGACATAATGAGAGGTATATGGTATTGGTTTTGGTACTAAGATATACATGTATAATAGGACCCTATGAGACAGACAGATTTGCTTTATGACGTTCCATCTTTAAAGATGTCTAATGTATAATATTCTCATATATCGTAGGCTGCGAATATGGCGACCAAGTTAGCGGATGTGATATAAATCAATGTTCAACATATACGGAAAGCGAAAGACAAAATGAATGTTGTAAAACTTGTGCTATTGCTGAGACTACAACTGAAGTGTCAACTGCTCAAACAACTACATCACAAACAACAACGGGAGTGTCAACTGCTCAAACAACTACATCACAAACAACAACAGAAGTGTCAACTGCTCAAACAACTACATCACAGACAACAACAGAATTGTCAACTGCTGAAACAACGACATCACAGACAACAACAAAAATGTCAACTGCTCAAACAACTACATCACCGACGACAACATATATCAGCACAAGTAAACCAACCACATCAATCAGTTCAACAGATGCCACAACAATAGAAACAGCAACTACCTCATTTGTGAAGGAAAGCACGTCAGAGCCGGTCACGACAGAAGCCACCATTTCAAAGGCTGCGACAACTGATGCCACTATAACAGAAGCCACAATGTCAAAGGCTGCTTCAACTGATACTACTACAGAAGCTACCATGTCAAAGGCTGCTACAACTGATGTCACTACGACAGAAGCCACCATGTCAAAGGCTGCTACAACTGATGCCACAACAACAGAAGCCACCATGTCAAAGGCTGCTACAACTGATAACACTACTACTACAATAGAAACTCCTATGTCCATGGCTGATGCCATCACAACAGAAGCTACCATGTCAACGGCTGCTAAAACGGATGCCACTACCAGAGAAGCCACTTCGACAAAGGCTGCGATGACAGATAGATCAACAAAGTTTGTCACCACAGAAGAAATAACAACAGGAAGTATGACAAACGGTAAGACGGATGATAAAACAATTACTACATCTACAACGTCAGGGACAACGGAAACGTCTACAGTAACGTCAGGGACAACAGAAACCTCTAAAGCAACGTCAGGGACAACAGAAACCTCTACAACTTCAACAGTAGCCACAGAACCTAATAATGATGAACCTGTTCTTATTAGTAAGTTTAAATATTATGATAACACTGAATGATATTCAACAATCTTTTCATTTTGATAGAGTTAAATATTTAGAACCTAGCATATGTGATTCTAATGAATTGGGCACATTCTTATTACTATATCTTAAGCTTCTAAGTAACACAGATTAATTTCATTCTTTTTCAATTTAATGTTAAAAATACTTTGATGAGACAGTATGCTATAGACATGTTATTGTTTCAAGAGGTATCCCTTTGCCCAGTTCTACGTAGACCTGTGTTGGGATGGCCGTTTCATAGAAAATCATACTACTTTTTTCCTGTTGATGTAAAACCAGATAAAAAGTAGTTAAAATGCACAAATGTATTTGCTATCGGTAAGCGGGATAAATCGTGACGTTATTCAAATTAAACAAGGTGAAACCAAATTAGTTTCATTAGCAATAAATCTGGGATGCGTTTCTTTTTCCATAATCAACATGTTTTAGAATCATGATTCTGCAAATCAAAATTATGTTTTAGCCATTTAAAACGCTATGTTTCAACAAAGTGATTTAGGTTATGGATTCATCTTGAATCATTGGTCTCTCATGTTTCAAATGTTTCGAAATCTTGTTTCTGTTTCATTTAAAAGAAACGATGAAACATAAAAATGATCTGGAATAATGTTTCAGATTCACGTGAAAAATACGCACACCTGATTTCATGTAAGCACCGGAATATATTACGTAGAGAAGAGATAATATTTATATGATCAAAACGACAAGGTAAAATGTTCAGATACAATAATGCTCTGAGTGGGTTCGGTATGACATATTTTTTTACCTTAAAATTAAAAGATTTTCAAATATTGACACAAAGTAACCTAAATCACCATAAGAACAGTACGATTGTCGCTTTTAAAAAAAATCAGACATGGTTTTGCAGTTAAGTGCACATGAACTATCTGAAGACGTCATAAATATTGGCTTAATTTAAAATGTACTGAAAACTTCACTATTACGGTCACCTGGGAATTTTATATGGTTTTCATTAAAATTAGTAATGGCAGCATTCGTGTTCTTTAAAAATATTTTCATAAATGATGTAACTAACATATAAACATAGCCTATTGAAAACTTTTGTCTAAACACGCTTGAAACTTCTATTGATCAAGCCATAAACTGAATAAAATAATGCAATTGTTAACAAATTTGTTGAAATTGACGATTTTAGACCAACTTTGAGCAACTGCCATAACCTGATAGTAAAATATTTTGACAAAAATCGACTGAATCAACTAACTTTGACACTACATTTTGTAAAAAGTGAACAAAAATTTACGACAAGATAGATGACTTTGATTTTCCGATTGTAAACTTTCCGTTCATGTCTAGCAACATTCCAGCCGCACCTGCATACGGAGTGT
>JAULBM010343888.1:0-12447 GCA_032357055.1 Geukensia granosissima
GTTCAGGCCCAGTTCTTGAACATTGCTTTTTTAACATTGAGTTCAATGGAAAACGTCGAACCGTATAGTGAGACCTTCACACCAAATTTAACGAAGTTGTATCTTGCGACATTGAACTTTTTATACATTACTGTTTATCAACTATCTATTACGGTTTCTGCGATTACGCGATAACAAGGTTTTCGGTGACAGGGGAGAGAACTCCGTAACGGAAAAAAATGGACGTGGCCCTCAGCAAGGAATAGTTCATGTCTGCCTGATACTTGTCTCCAAAGCTCATTACAACTTGTCATGTACAGTTTTGGGCATAAGAGTTATTAAGTAAGCGGAGGAAAAGAAATAATTATAATCGGACGAAATACAGTAAGGTCTACCGAGAAGTTTCTTGGGTATACCTTAATTATCATTGTTTCTACTAAATAATGTCTTAGCAACAATATGAAAATGCTTTTTTATTCATCTTCAGTTTCCATTAACATGGTAACGTATCATTTGAGTGATTGTTGTTTAACTTTAAGCGGCAAAATATTTCAGGCATTTTCAAGATGTAAACCAATTAAAAAATATATATCATTGGTAATTTTGTTTTTTGAAACCACTGGGTCGATACCTCTGCTGGTACATGTAGATCATGTCTCCGATGGTATTCAATAGCACAGTTGGCAGACTTGTCTGACATGAAATTTTTTATACAATGTTAAACAGAAATTTTCTGCATTTGCTAAAATTCTTAATCACTGAAAGTACGGAATGGCTTCGAAAAGAAGTGCACTTATTAGTTGTCCATGTCGTCGGATTTGGCTTCCTATTTCGATTTGTAGGGTTTGAGTGCTTCTTTTGCTATGTTTGGATCTTTGACTTCCTATGTTTCGGTTCTAATGCTACTTATGAAAGGCTACTCCATGAAATGTACACCCAAAATTTTCCATATTTATTCAACATTGGTAATTTTTTTTTTTGAATCAAATGGGTCGATACCTCTGATGGTGGATCATGTCCCCGAGGTTATTCACTACTTGTCTGGCCTGAAACTTATCAAGCAATTGTTTGCAGAAAAGAGTAGGTACGTTAAGCTCCATATTTGACCCAAATTTTAGATTTTGTTACACAATAATAAGTTGTTGTGAAAATGATGTTTCATAATCGTCTTTTAATAATTCATTACTTTTACTGCTATTCTTTTCGTCATTTCGACAAAACAAAAGGGGTTATTTAACTATTTCAACAAAAATTTAACATTTTCTCTTAAAAATACTCAATATTTGGAGGTGTTTTGTTCAAAATGGATATGATCGCACCAAAACATCACGAAGATATGTTAGCCAAACTTTTTTATTTGATAGATCTTTAATTGTGCAAAGTTTGGTTGTGATGAATTTGTCCGATCTATATTAAAATCGACAAAATAGTATCACATATTGCATAAAATAAATTTATTTCTGAGTATTTCCACATTTAAAGCATTTTCTATATGTCATTGTCAATTGTATAAGTAATTAAACTATAAATTCTGTTGGATTTTCTTTTTATAGACATTAATTAATACAAAAAATATAAAATATTAGAATACTAGAATAATATAAGATATTAGCCACTTTTCTTATTTTAGCCAAATTCTTGGGTCAAAAAAAGGTCTTAACGACCCTCGTCCTTTGTTGCATTTGCTAAAATTCTAAATCAGCGATAATACGGAGAGGTTTTGAAAAGTAGCGCACTTATTAGTTGTCCCTGCCGTCGGATTTGTTCGGATTTGAGTACTTCTTTTGCTATGTTTGGATCATTGACTTCCTCTTTCAGTTCTAATGCTACTGATTAAAGGTAACTACCTGAAATGTATATATAGCATACCCAAAATTTTCCATAGTTTTTTTTTAACATTGGTAAAGAACAAGGGTCGTTAAGGCCCATTTTTTACCCAAGAATTTGTTAAAAAATGAAAATTGGCTAAAAATTGTTATTTTATATTTTTTGTATTATATAATGTCTATAAAAAAGAAATCCAACATAATTTTAAGTTTAATTAGTTCTACAATGTTCACATGACACATACAAAATTCTTTAAATGTGAAAATACTAAGAACTTAGCTATTTTAATGAATATTTGATACTATTTTGTCGATTTTAATATAGATCGGACAAATTCATCGCAACCAATCTTTGCACAATTACAGATCTATCAAATAAAAAAATATGGTTAACATATCTTCGTGATGTTTTGGTGCGATCATATCCATTTTGAACAAAACATCTCCAAATATTGAGTATTTCTACAGAAAATGTTAAATTCTTGTCAATAAAGTCAAATACACCCTTTCATTTTGTCGAAATGACAAAAAGTATGAAAGAAAAAGTAAAGATTAATTGAAAGACGATTATTTAACTGCATTTTCACAACAACTTATTATTGTGTCACAAAATTTAAAATTTGGGCAAAATAACGGGCTTACTACTCCTTTGTCTTTTTATATAATCGAAAGGCCTTCTTATACAGACATATGTCCTTTTAACTTAGACCAGACATATCGAAACGACAGAATCATTCCACCAGCATTATAATAGCTCTTTAATTTGATGTTATACATGTAGAGCATACAGCAATAAACACTTTTTTTATGTCTTTCGGGGCTTCCACACTGTGCTTTTAATATCACATTAATAATTATATAATGATCATTCAGTTATTACTTTGCAATGGGTGGCAATTTTCGCGGGGGAATAAATGCCCCGTTTTTCAGAACTTTTTTGTCCACATCTGACACAGTACATATAGTCTTTGGTCCAAACTTCGGTACCGTCCATTGCAGTTCTTCTACTGATGGCATATCATTATGAGATCGACATTTATATATTGGCTTTAAATTAATGCTGCCATCTGTTTGCAGACGTGTTGGAATATTTCTTTGTACAGTATTCGTTCTTTTTAGATATATATTTTCGTTACTTTTGGAAATCATCGGACAGTTCTTGAATAAATCCTCGGAATGTCGACGTTCAAGTGGATCTCTATGGAACTGTGACAAAGTATTATGTCTGCTACTAACTGGACTGCTTTCTCTTCTGTGGTCTGGAAATACGAAGTGTGGAGAACTTGAATCCATTGCAAACGGACTAGGTGATGCAAGGTCGACTGTGACAGATGGTATATGATTTTCAGTTTCCTTCTCTTTTTCGTCGGATTCTTGTTCCGATTGAAGCTTTGAAGACCATATTTCACCTAAACATGCAGCATATGTTGGCCAGGACCGTTCTCTAAGATATGAGAAAGCGCCTAAACCTTTGATGTCTTTAATGCTAGGATCAGCTCCACTATGGAGAAGCAACTTTACAACTTCCGGTGACGAGTTATATCGGAAGGCATGCATGAGAGCAGTTCGTCCATTTAAATCCCTTATGTTTGGATTAGCACCATACTCTAATAGAGTTTGCATAAGCGATAATACTTTCTCCAAGTCATCCTTCTGATGAAGGAAACAACATGTTATCATCAATGCTGTTTTACCATCGTATCCCTGATAATCAACGTCAACACCCCCATCCAGTAAAAGTCTTACTAATTTGGCTTTTTTCTGTGCAACTGCTGTCAGTAGTATGTTTTTATCAATAACCTGAAATAGAAAAAAATGTGATAAAAAATTACGATCCATCTTAAGTTATATCTCTAACCTAAAAAAAGCTCTATGTATAAACGACATTATTCAGAATTTTTTTTCGTGTGGTATTATTGGGTTATTGCACGAATATCGGTGAATATTGTCCCGATTAGAATATTCTACGATGGATAATTTTTTTATCAATATCACGTTCTACGGGGAATATAACTTTGCTATACAATAATATATTTTTGTGTCCATAGCGCCTATGGAGAAAGATGTCCATATAATAGTGTTCAGTCATTCTTTAACAGTGGTTGGCTGTTTTAAGTGTGGCATATATTCTCAAAATTTGGAATGAAACGCAACTGTCTCGATAAAACATAACCACTGAAATAAAAACAAATCTCCATTTTAAGATTCTATTAAATATTCTGTTGGAATTTGTTACATATGGGTTTAATATATCTAGTATGTATCGGAGGTAAATTGTTAAAATTGTTGGCAGAAAAATGCTTCGATTCGTTTGATATTGCAATTGCTAATTTAGTTTTAACTTGTACCCGTGCAATAGAACAGAGTTGTGTGCAATTGAAAAAAACTAATGTTACTGTTTAGCTTTCTTTTACAATGTATCAATAAAATATTAAAATTGCATGCGTTCTTCCTGAAAAACTTTACTCGTGTATTTTTATGATATATTCCTGTGTATATATACATTGTGTATAGACCAAACTATTATTAAATTGCATATAAAAAGAATATTACCTTAGTATCACTAACTTTGTATTCTTTATTTCAGATGAAATTGAATTAAATAGTTGATTTGTTAATATATTGTCACATGTCTACAGGTCAAAAAATATCATGAAAAGAGTAATCTTCCTTTTAAAGAGAAACTTAGATCATACTTGGTCGAATATGGCTTAATTTTTAAACAAAACTGTGCAAAAGATCTAAAACATTTATGGTAATTAACGGTCATAAGAAGATTTTTACGCCGTCAAATGCAAGTTGGCATTTCTAAAACACTGAAATATGGAAAGGTTTTGAAACGTATTGCAAAGAGTAATTGGCCCCCCCCCCTGCTAGATTTGACTTCCTTTTTCGATTTATTTAGATTTCATAACCTCTTGTACTATTTTAAGACCTCGGACTTCGTGTTTTGGTTTTAAATGCCTCTAACGGGAAGTTACAGACCTTGGTTCGTATTTTCGTTTTCGTGCGTTCTTTAATAGTTAATCGTTCGTTCGATTTGCCACATACGCCTAAAGCGGCTCTACTCGTTCTGTGGAATACAAACGAACGAACGAATGAGTTGTACTATATACAGGTGATTTCAGTTTAAAAGGAAGATCTTAAATTTTCATGTTCAGTATATTCCAACTGTACCATGTATTCATGGGGACTGAATTTTTAATCGAACTCACCCCAAATTTCATGTCTATTTTTGTAAATTCAAAATGTTAATTTTTATGTTTGCATTTATTAACAATGGACAAATATCCTTACATAAAATTTATAAAAATGGGAGATGTGGCATGATTGTATTTGAAACAACCATCCACCAAATGACATAACAAAGGTAACATGTCCCATTATGGCCTTCAAAAATGTACCTGAGTGAAAGCCCAAACTTTTCCATCAGAATTTTTTAGCCAGATAATCGTATCCAAAATGACAGTCAAATATGTATTATATAAGCAGAGGCATATATTTCTGTGTTAGAGGAATAAATAAAAGGAAAGTAAATTTTATGATCATTCCAATATAAGGAAATCTATTTCATTTTTTATATATAAAGT
Organism: Geukensia granosissima; assembly: GCA_032357055.1. Classification (NCBI taxonomy): domain Eukaryota; kingdom Metazoa; phylum Mollusca; class Bivalvia; order Mytilida; family Mytilidae; genus Geukensia; species Geukensia granosissima. The sequence continues at coordinate 5,396 of JAULBM010343888.1, forward strand.
ATTTGATATATCCTTCATACCGATTTCTCCCTTATTTCAGACAAAGAAAGATAACCCTTATTGTCCTTAACCTTTGCCACTTTGGTAGGCTGGGATTTCCCTTTCCTTTTTACTGCTTTTCCATTTCTGCAAACCACAGAAGACCTTTTTGATAAAACTTGCAAAGGATTTGTCAGGGGCTCTAACAGCCAAATCTGAATAAGCAGTCTAAAAAGACCCATGTTCACACTAATATCGTACCGGTATTGACAAACCAATGTACTTTTTTCTGAACAGCGTCCTACAAATAGTACACGAAAATGAAAACCTTTTTATTATTTAACCTTTAAGTAATGCATTCGCGCGCAACGGCTTAAATGAATTACGATACACAGGTGGTGCAGCTTACTGGTGATTAGATCAAGATTGCACTATACATGTCTATTTATGTGGTATAGTTTAAGTCTGTAATCAGAGATTATTTACGTACATTCCACTAGTAAAAATCATATTTTGTGATACCTATGTGATACGAAAGACTAGATGAATTACCATTTTTTCATTGCTGACATAAATACATGTATATGCCCTATGCTGTGTGGAGCCGGTAATAACGCTTCCCCGTGCTTGAATTTCCAATCAGGATTTTATTGATAGAGGGTTACAGCTGAAAACAGAGCTATGAGCTAAGGGTTTCTCACGCCAAGATTACAGTCATTACTCCGGAAGTTTTTTCGGTCGTCATCAGGATCAGGTTGAACGGTACCAAATATCAATTTCACAAATGACAATGGATATCTTCCCACTGTCGTGAATACAAATCCGTTCCTATACATGTGACAAACATCGATTGTGACTTGAAACCGGCCTTGTTTACTGAGAAATACAACGGGTGGAACTAATGGAGCAGGAGTTGTTTACCTTCCGGAGCACCTTAACTCAACCCTGGTTTTTGGTTAATCCAGCTTTAGTTTTCAGTGTAGTGTTGTGTGTTCTAGGTTTCTCTTTCATTTAGTTTTGTTGGCCATGGTCGTGTCTGTGTTTTGACTTAACGATTTCTTAATCGAATCCCTTGTACGCTTTCATTTATATTTTGGTACTGGATTGTATGTTGGAAAGATACAGTTTACATCTTCCAACATTGATAATTCTTATATTTTAAGTGTGAGCACAAAATTACTGAAATACGGAAGGCCGCTCTCTCTCTACGTGCCTGTACTTGATGAAGGTATTCCAGAAAAGCGCTTTGTACGCAATGTAATAAAGGCATTTTCAATTGTTTTTTTCCCCATTTTGTCTACAATTTATTTAATAAATGAAAGAAATTCAAGGCACTATTTTTAAGAACTTGTTTTATGCCCCATGGAAATCTAGTGAACTAAATGCAACAACTTAACGAGCAATTATGCAGTACACACTCCAGAAAGATGTGGTTATTTCTTTTTGACATACATATTCCTTGTTTTAAATATGTTTACCGTGTTTAAAGTATTAGTTTAAAAGGTAATCACCGCTGTTATGGACATTCATTTGTTCATATTGTACAGAAATTTGAACAAACATTTTGGACAGTTATGATATCATAACAAGACAGAAAACAAAAGGACAAAATTTGTTAGCTCAAGTTTTTGACAAAAGAACTTGGCTTAAGAATGAAAAGTTACAACTATCTATGAATCGAAATAAACTGTATGTGAGAGATCAAATCTGCAAGAAAAATTTGAAACAAAACTGAACAGGTGCTCCGGAAGGGTAAAAATTAATCCCCTGTCTTGCGCGCAACACCAGTCGTTGAACTCAATTCCGGGTTAACGTCAATCCGAAAAAAAGGTCATCGTACATGTATTGTTGTACTATCGGTAACATCGGTCGAGATACTGATATCATGTGAATCAACCAATTCATGATGGCGATCGCGACCATAGAATTTGAGGAGAGACAATTGCAACCTTGATTGGATATATCCTTGTAGTATTTAAGTGATATCAGCAATCCAAACATGCTATATTCTCATATAGGTCAATACAATGTCTATAACCTAACTACGAGTTGTAGTTAACAACAGATTAAAATAGAATATCCAAATGTGTTCCTCCTGATTGTGGGAAGGGCTTATATATTTCAACAATTTATGGCATTAAGTACAATTTTGGTCAATTATACCTCTTGGGTCAGTGCACTTAGAAGTATGACCCTTTTTGTCTTTGGTGCTGATGTCGTAAGTGCCCAACCACGGGCATACATGTGTGTTACAAAGAGCAAAGTAATTGTAGCTTATCTTTGATATCCTTCAGCCATTCGAATCTGTCATTAACATAAGCGCCACATGTACACCACCAGACTTTGTGTTGTTGAACGTTGTCGTGACCTGGTCCTTTAAAAATACACCTTGACTATCTGATAAAACAACAGGGATTTCGGACTTTTATCGTTTAATTCAGGTAAAAATCAGTTTTTTCTGCCATTTGTACATCCCAGAATTTTGAAGGTTTTCGCCATAATTCTGTTAATTTTTAAACATAGATTACACAAATAGATGATCGTCATATATTCATGGTTAAAGCGCATCACATGATAAATAAAGATGAGATATGCACTTGTATGCGTAAAAATGCAAGTATATGGGTATTTTATTTTGGCGGAAAATTGTTCGTCCACTGTACAATTCAATTCGCTATAAAACCCTAATTACGACTCAATTTGTAAATTTTTGAATGAATAATAACTTTTTCTTTATTAACTTTTAGCATGTTAACACGAAAGAACGAAACGACCGACATAAACTTCATTTTTCCTCACACGATTCGAGAGTTCTTGCGTTCGTTATGATACGAATGATTGATTCATTCATTTACCCATACATATATTATGTGTGCAAATGAATTTTAAAATCATTAACTATGCGTTTTTCGTTCGTTTATCTTCGTTCATACTTGTTTTCTGTTCGTTCGTTCTTTCATTTAGTGCTGAATTTATACAAACCGAGGTTTGAACTCCTTGAAATGTATTCAGCATATAACAATTCACAATATCTTTTCAACAATGGTAACATGTATTTATAAACACCGGGTTGATACCTCTACTGGTGAAGCAGAGGTCCACGAAGGCATTCACCAGCCAGGTTCCAAAACTTGTCTGACATTAATTTTATCAAATAACGTTTTACAGAAATTGCTGCAACTGTCAAAAATTTAAAGAACCGAATAATCGGAAAGGATTCCGAACGTATTACACCTTGTCTCTACAGCTGGATTTGGAGTTTTATTTCGACTTTTTTTGGATTTGAGTTATTCTTTTATTATGTTGGATTATGGAAAAAGTTTTAGTTTTAATGCTACTAAAGAGAAGTTTATCCTAGAAATGTTCATATAACATTTCAATATGCACCATATTTATTCATGGTTGGTAAACTTGTATTTCATTTTAAAAAATGTGGGGATATGGTTTTTTTAACAACAAGCCGGTATGTTGTGACTTTTAACCTATAAGCATTTTACTGGAAAAATAATATTCTTTGAACGTTAAAGATCGAGATATCGATGTGTTGTCTTTGCTAAATCACCTGTTACGGAATGTGAAATTACTATGAAAATTCTAAAACATCAACATGTTTGGCAATTTTATAGATAATCATTCGGTCAAAGGTAACATAATTGTCGTGGAATGAAAAGAGGTCAGTATTGATTTAATAATATATAAGTTTTTCCACTGGGTGTTAATTGTACCATACGTTTAATGTGTGATCATTATCAATGACTGAGCAAAGTTTGTAAATAACAGTATCCTCTGTAGTTCTAGCAAACATTTTTTTTTCGAAATCCAGTGTAAAATACCCATGCGAGAGATCAAAGGTGCTTAGTCCAAAGAAGCAGACAAATTTGAAACAAACTTAAAGAAAAAAACGTAAACAAAACTAACAAAGGCTTAGAATCCACGAACTCCTTTACAAAACAGGAGTATAATCAAGTGCTCATGAAGGGTAAGCATCACCTGTCTTGCGCGCAACACCCGTCGTGGAATCCTTTAGCTGTAATCCGGGTTAACGTCAATCCGAGAAGAGGTCAACTTATTTTTGTATCACCGGTAACAGGTCCATAACTAGTTGAGATACACTAATACCATATGGATCAACCATATATAAGTATGGGTATTTTAAATGAATTTTACCGATTCTAGTAAAAGCACAAAGATACAAGTCCTATCAACATTGGGGTATGGTCTCCACGTCCTGATCCATCATTTGTTAAAGATTTTAAAAAACATCCATAGTTTGACGAAAACCAATGAAAACTGTCCTCCAACCACAATTAACATAAATTGCAAGTTGTGCAACAGTTAAAATTAAAGAAAAAACAAAAATATCAATGACACCACAAAATGAGTAAAATTTCTTTGCCTGGATAAGAGCCATGACAATAAAACGGCAAGTCGTCAACTATGAAAATGTATCACCATGCAGCTTTAGCTGGTGATGTGTTGCAAACTTTATATTTTTTTTACCTTTTTAAAGATGAAATTTTTGTAATAGTTTGGCAGTTTTAAACGGTCCTTTTATTGTTTAAGGGGGTTTAACCAAAAATCAATCAATCGTATAATTTGCATTTTGCTTAAATATAGTGTAATATCTAATTCAATATGTTTCAATTAAATACTTAAAAAAGTTTGATGAATCCAAACATTATAAAGATGTCACAGATTACAAGGCTGAATCCCGTACTTCAAAATACAAGTTAACGAATATTGAATAAACATGGGTAATTTTGGTTTGCTTAAATGTAAATTTCAAGGAGGTATACTCCCATTAGGAGCATTAGAAACAAAATTGAGGAAGGTAGCGTTCCAAACATAGATAAAGAAGTGCTCAAATCTATCCAAAAAAGCGTAATAGGAAGACAAATCCGGTTTTTCGGTAAGGTTCGCATTGTTCAAAATTTTGGGTTTTTAGTTTTTATATGTATATATGTCAGGTTCTCTTTTGTTCGTGTTCTCCAGATTGCCATGCCTGTCGACTCACCCATTTTGTTTGGCCATTCAATTTTCTTTCGTTTCCTCATGAAACGAGCCCTTATGTGTTACATTAAATGTAAAGTTTATCAAAATCAAATACGTCACACAGTGTCAGAATAAAACAACAGTTTGAAGATTAGCGTCAATGTGATATTGATTATTTCCGGGGTATTTTACCCTTTTGTCAATATTTTATCCGCATTTTTATTTTTTTTTAACTTTTTTACAAATTATATGGAAAAGGGGTTTTAAAGTGTAATTAAGAAGTAATATCTTAAATATTAGATAATGAAAAAACAAGTAATTTTAATTTAATATGCAGGATAAATTATTGAGGTTGGCCACTCACTAAAAGATATACATCATGTACATGTAGCTTATAAATGTACCTTTAGTTTCTTTTAACAATTAAACGCTGCCATTGTATTTAAAAAGAATCTTCATTGAACATGACTTACATGTAGCTATTTTTATTTTCAGAAAATCTAGTTGCTAATCGTAGTTAGAATACATTATCTTTACAACTAAATAATCCATGTACTAATGTATATTTCAATACATGGGTTTTAAAAATAAGAATACAGAACCATTTTCGTTGTATACAAGGGTTACCAATTTCGTCAAAATGACGCCGTCCATTCGACTGAACTTCCATCGTATTCAAGATTTAAATATCGTATGCTCTAAGACCTAAAAACTTCGTCATTTATCATCATATTAGATCCTTGTAGAGTCAATATTCTTTTTTGTTATGAATTTTTTGTTGCGTAATTATTATCGTATTTCCATAGAAACTTGGACATTAGTAACATCAATATATCGGATCTATGAAATTTTGCGCTTTCATGAACCTCAATTGCTTCATTAAGGATAAACACCTGGACATTGACAAAATATTGTCCTTATTTTGCTAACTACCTTAACTGTTTAAAAAATATAATGTTAAAAACGAATATTATTCGAAAAACAGATATGAAATTCCTACCTGATTCATAATAGATGCTACACTTGCATATCTTGATAAACATATTAACGCTGGTATATATTGGAATCCCAATTAACACCTTTCCTTATATATAATTTGTACATGCGTTGTCATTGTGAGTTTACTGCCAAATATAGAAGATTTTATGAATGAAAGAAATTTTCTACCTAATATGAAAGAAATACACATGTGAGACGAATTTTTGTCTTATAGCTGATACGCCTTACCGGGACAAAATAACTTGTACAATACATTACACACCTCAATATATAAAACATCTGGAGTCACGCTGAAGCCACTTCTTGGAATTTTTCGGTTGTATGGTTGATTTGTTTTAAATCCAATAGGTATTTAAGCGGAAGGTCGTGGGTTCGATCCCCGGCCTATCAAACCAAAAACATTTAATTTGATATTTGCGGCTTCTACGCTAAAAGCACAGCATTTAGAAGTAAGAGCAAAGACTGGTTGGCCCAGAAGAAGAATAATGTGTTTTGGTTAAGTGGCATGTCTTTCTGCGGACCTCTGCTTTCGTGAGGTAGCACGTTAAAAATCCGTCTCAGCGTGTCAGTCTAGTACAAAGCAGGATACATTCATCTTCACTCATCACTAATATGCTCTCGTCCTGAATATACATGAAATATCTGCCGCTGGACGTTAAGTACCATTCAATCACTCAGTCAATCATGTACATTTTTTGATAATATTCAGGTAAGGGCAGTAATACTTAAAGTATAAACGATTTTTTATTTAGGGTGATTTAAAGCTTTTCTCAGGGAGTGGTATTCCACTCTTGTTCAAGGCCTCTAAGAGACCATTAGATTACTAAATTACCTCTGTTTTTCTCGTCTCTCTGATATTTATCCCGTATATCTTATTATTTTTACTTTGAAATATCAAAATAGGAGATGTGGCATGATTGTCCAAGAGACAGCCACACAGCAAATGACAGTAGAATTTAAACTTCTACGGGTTCCATTATGGCCTTAAACAAATAACCTGAGTTCATACCATAATAGAAGCTGTAAAGGCCCTAAATACAAAAAGTGAAACTATAAATAAAACACGACAATCGACCTAATCT
>JAULBM010343899.1:0-12445 GCA_032357055.1 Geukensia granosissima
AAAAAATTAATGATACGCGATTTTAAAAAATATATATAAAAACCGATGTAACGTTTCTTTTTTTGACTAGTATAGTAACATTACAAATAAAACTTAGGATGTCCGAGATCTAAACAAAGTAAAACGAATTACCATTTCCAAACAAATGCAAATAGGGAGCAAAATTTTGCGGTAGGGACAATAACTATGTGCAATACCTTTCGAAAATGATACACAAGGAAACAACTTTGATCTTTGAATCACATTTTCAGTACTTTTGTTAAGGGGAATTTGTTTCCTTGAGGGATTGATTTATACATTATTTTCCTTTTGGGTGCAGGGTAAGTATTTATAAAGACAGTCGTGGTGATAGCATGCAAATATTTACTAACAGTTTAATATGCCCTCTTCCTGATAGTGAATAAATCTAAATATGATTTTTCGTTTTTTTTCGACTGAGATATAATTGGCCGTCTTGGCCGTGTGCTTAAGCTGTCTTTTGTTTAAGGCATTGCAGCTTTGGCATGTTTTAAAATTATATATTATATTATTAGTGTCGTTACATTGTAATTATTAATAACTTTCTCTAAAGGTGTCGAATAATAAATGTTAGTCATGCTGCTTAAATACGAATATTTCCTTACTGACAAAAGACAATCCCTATTCTTGGTATTGTTGTTGTATAAATTTGAATCAAATTATACGTTTGCTGTGCTAATTACTGACTTCGAGTTATTTATTCAATTACTTTTATCAATATGAATATTTCTATCTCCTTAATGGGAACTTATTTCCGACCTATGTATTTGATGTATGCAAATAATTTTTACTTTCGTTTGCAAGATTTTTCTTTATAAGCACAACACAAAGCAATAACATTCAGAACCATTCAACTGCGAAATAATATACAATATAGCGTATATATACAGATTTAATTCCTTAACACAGTTTGTGGTAATTCTGATTTCACAAAAAAAAAAAAAAAAAAAAAGAAAATTCTATCTTACTGTGAGTTTTCAAGACAACAATGGCGGCTTAAAATATAGTAGTCTTTCTATTACAGGTACTGAACACAGATTTTCTTTTCTAAAACGGGTGCCGACCTTAGATTTTTGATCTGATAACTTCAAAAATGAAAAACATACCGTTGTTGGAGTATACATTTCGTCAGCAGAGGAGCATTTTCAAGAATATAAATTCATGTATATATGTTCCAATCCAAACAGTATCTACATATAAAACGTACAGAAGATACCTTTATTGACGATTTTCTCTTTACTGCTACCCGTATATGGCTTTATTTTGGCACCATTGCTAAAAGACTTGATTACCAATGGTCATCTTCTGTCTTGTCTGCTAAATCTTCTACAAAATTTGGTTTGAGCAGCTTTGATAAGTTCAAAAACAAAACGTCTTACAATTCCAATATTTTTTTCATGCTTTATTTTTAACTTTCTCTCAAGATGCAGAATATACTATTTGCTGATGAAATACGAATTTATCCTAATTGTTTGATATTCCTTCTTCCTGGTAAAATCATATTATGCATTTGTTACACCCATTACTGACTAAATATTAAATAAATTTCGTTTCCCCAACGTCATTTTTTCACGAATTTGTACTTTGATTTGCAGGATGTACCCAACATGCTCAAATACGATTATTTGAATAAAGAATTAAAGTCATATTCATCTGAATTTTCGTAGATATGGTATTTTGCGAGTATAGGTCTCGCAATATATTAATACTTGTCATACAGCTGTAAAGCTTTATTGAATAACACCTTATGGTAGATCAATTACTGTCATTTTCAATAAGGTTTAGAAAATTAGACAAATGCATATTTCTAACTTGTTTATTTTGTAGTTCTGCACTTCAGAGTAAAAAAGAAAGGAGATGACAAGAGATGGAAAGCTGAAATATAAGGTCGGATCTCGCTTCCTGTTGTCCTTGAAGTGAAAGAGATAAGTCTCCAAGAAAGGAAGCTCCTATTTGAATGCATATCTATATTACAGGCCTCGTCTACAAAACTGGAAAAAATATGATGTCAAATAGAAAGTATAAGTATTTCTTGTCTTCGAGTTTGTTAAGTAAATAAGTGCATTATTTTTTGATTTGTATTCACACAAATATTTTTCATTAAATATGCTTGATAATGCATTCAATTTCGGTTTGTTTAGATGTGATTTCCACTTTTAACTTTGTTTTCCTTTGTATTGGATCATTTGCTGCAAACAAGGAAACTAGGACAATAAATATTATTTGAGTAAATCTGACGTCAGTGTTTGAGTAATAACTCGCCATAGATAATGATGCATGTCTATGAATAAAGATGACGTTGCCTGATTGGCTTCGTGATTTCAAGTAGTTTTGTAGATCGAATCCTCGATGATTAACCATTTTACAACCGGACGACTTACTCAGTAACAGTATGTTATCGGCGCCAGGATATTTGACTAGTTATCTAGTTATATTAAAGTTATTTAAGAATTCGGTTACTTGTTAAAGAATGTAGACTTTAAACCCACGAAAGAGTTATTTTCAAATAATTAACGAAAAACGTCGTGTGTGTGTGTGTTGCTACCGAAAATTGCGTAATACTCCGATACTAACATGGATCAGATCATTGCTCCCAGCAAAATCCCAAACCCTATCCTTTCTTTTAAGTGTCTTCTATGTTAATAAGCAATAATTATCAATTAATTTTCTCAGGTAAGGTGAAAGTAATTGACAGTTAACACCTGTACGAAAGCCTCCAAAATATTTTGAATAACTTCCTTTTGTTTTAATATTTTAACAAATAATGATGTCCTTATATCTTTTATAACACTTTAAAAATAAAGAACTCATAACAATTTAATCCTTAGAGTCATTTTAAGCAAAACTATTAAAATGATCAAAGTTTTGCTGTTTCCAACTATGTTTGTATATCACATGACCACTTAATGATAAAATATCTCTCAAACATCATAATCATCAAACCAATCCACCTTACACATTTTCATGCAATGTAAAAATTATAAAATAGTATACTTAACCACAATTAACTACCTTTGACTAAACTCATGTGAATCAATGCTGAAGACAATTTCAACGTAAACAGCTACAACTAGAATTGCTGAACAAAAAGTAAAATGTACAATGAGATATGGTTCATTTCTGATGTGAGGTGTATAATTTTCGCTTAATATACTGCATGATTCTGTAACGGATTAATGCAATATATATTCTGATTTCTTTTCAAGTTTTTGGACTTGACATTATATTCTAAACAAAATTGATAATGTTGTGAAAATATACTGTATTTATGTTATTTTTTAACCTTGCTATACTGACGGAAATGCACTTTATGAAGATCAGCACCCTGGCATTTTTAATTAATCCTAGAACACTGTACAATGAGTAAAAGTCGAAAATATGTGTAGACCTGGTATGTGGATTTCTAAAGTTTTAAAAATTTATAAATTTTTCTGAATCTTAATACGAGTTTACAAATGTTGCGTAATAATGGTGAATAATAATAGGCTGAGAGTCTGTTGATTTCTTTAAAGCAATATCTTATACATGTAAAATGATGCAAATTTTTTATTGAATCAGCTCTTTCAGACTGATTTAACATCATCAACACAATCGGAAAATTCAGAGCGTCGACACAAATCACACCTTAAAGCTTAATCAGATAAGAATGCAGATATTCTTACAAAGGTCTGCTAGAGTTTCAGGCTACTGACATTACTGCATTCAAACTGTAAGAATTATTCCTAGCTTAAACGAATAACAATTAAGAATTTCGGATAGTGTATTATCTGCATTTCATTTTGAGGATGATCACTTTTTAAACATCAACTGCTATAGGTACAGAATGAAAATCTATTTTGATCGCCATGCTGATTGATTACGAATATGTCTTTACAGTTAAAAATTCCCTCGTCCTGATATATGCCGTATGTTGTACTAAATTCTGACTTCGTGAAATTGATTTGGAATTTGTAATCATTAAGTAATTTCTCTCCCTTGACAAGAATTAATTCCAACTTATGTGTTTAATGTAATCAGATAGTAAGATAAGCTGAAGAGAACATAGAATCAAATGCAATATAATCTGTAATTTAATCAGATCGATTAAACCTGCGAAATGTTGTATTTTATATAATTCTATAAATTTGTGGTTTTTGTAGGGAACTTAGCTGTTACTCCAGCTTTAGTTTTCAGTGTAGTGTTGTGTTCAATGTTTGTCTTTCGTTTCATTTTGTTGTTCATGGTCTTGTGTGTCTCCGACGATTTCTGACAGACGCTTTGGTATCTTCGAATTCCATCAACTAGATGAACACGCACCACTACAGGACCATTAAACCTACACCAAAGTGAAAACCACTGAATACAGATATTACGGGGATGACCAAAACTAGCTGCATCATCTACACAGAATAGTAATAAAGTATGCAAACATCATTGTTGAATTTAATTCATCAGTGTCTTAATAGTTCGTTAAACGATTCGTGATATGCTTTAAAGGCGATTTCATTTTACAAGCCTAATTTGATTTCTCAGACAGATAAACAAATATATTCAGACGTTTCATCAGCCTAGGTCATAGAAAGAACATTAAATTGTACTTTATATCTTTTGTTCATCATACTGTGTACTTTTAAACTGCATAGAATACGCGATTCGAGTAAATTATTAATCCATTTGATTATCAAATGTGTTCAATATAAAAACAGAAGATGTGGCATGATTGTGCATAAGATAGCGATCCACAAAATAACAGTCGAAGTCAAACTTCTTCAGTATGGAACGCCAAATTTACATATATTCAATAACTTTACCTATCTTAAAATATTTGTACCTATCTTCATTCAAATAAAGATATCTTCAGTTCAGTTATACTTATCTTCTTTTAAATTGAAGATATCTTCAATTCAATTATACTTATCTTCTTTTAAATTGAAGATATCTTCAATTCAATTATACCTTTCTTCAAATTATTCGTGTCTAAGTACAAATAGTCGGAATTAAACCTATCTTTAATTGAATAGAACCCATCTTTAATTGAATTGAACCCATCTTTAATTGAATTGAACCAATCTTTAATTCATTTGAAGATAGGTACAATTTAATTAAACCTATCTTTATATATTTAAAGATAGGTATTATTCATTTGAAGATATGTACAATTGAATTGTGCCTATCTTCAAATAAGTAAAAATCCTCAATTATTTGAAGATAGGTATAATAATTGAATATATGGTAATTTTGGCGTTCCATACTACAGGTCTAATTATGGTCTTCCACGATGAATTGAGTCGATAGCATATAGGAAACTGATAAAAGCTCAAACATCTAAATTGTGAAACTATTAATAAAACATAAAAAAATCTAACGACCTAATCTATTGACAAATGGTATGAGAATAACAATAAAAGGAAAACCAAAGGGAAAGACAACTGACTGTTAAACTATTCTATGAGTATTAAAGTTAACTGTGGATAATTTCAAGCATAGTAAACTTCCGTCAAATGCAGAAACGTTTCATAACCTTTCTGCCCCTGCAAAATCCTTTCATTTGCACAACGTCATCTCATATAATGTTCCTGTGGGTGAATTGGTTTGCTTAAATGGAAAGACCCACACGAAAAGAAAACTCCACGGTTGAAATAATTGACCAAACCAAAAATGTTAGGATTATGAAGTAACAACCGATAATCTTGTTGGCGTGATTCTTACGATTTTTTAAGCTACGTTACGAAATATAAATTTATTTAATATCTGAATACCTAACATTTTATCTGATATTTCGGTTAAAATTACCAGAAATAAAAATGATACTATGTTTTAAAGGAATACAACTTATTGAATATAGAATACAAACACTCAATACATTTTTGTTTTAGTACTGTTTTTGGTGTACTTTATATATTATATAGTAGGAGCAAGAGTTGCTCACCCTTCCGGAGCACCTGAACTCACCCTGGTTTTTGTAGGGTTCGTGTTATCCCAGCTTAAGTTTTCAGTGTAGTATCGTGTGTTCTATGTTTGTCTTTCGTTTTATTTTGTTAGCCATGGTCTTGTTTGTCTTTCGACTTAACGATTTCTGTCTGCCCCTTTGGTATCTTAGAATTCCTTATAGTAAACTTTACGTTAGATATTTTAATCGCATTTTTTATGCATTCACCTTAATGCTGTATCTGAATGATGATGGATATTCAATATGAGTGAAGACAATTCAATGTATAACAAAATACCAATTTGAATTTGATGAATTGATGGCCATTTCGTTGCTTGACAACTCGGCTTAGTGCACGAGGAAAAATGTTGCAAATCCATTGGTTAAAAAAACAAAGATTAATTTCAAGGTCAAACATCAGAACCAAAATTAATCTGAAAAAAGGTACCTCTGCATCAGAAGAGGAGCCTTAGAAACTTCTAGATATTTTTTACTGATTTTGAACGGAAAATTTAAAGGCATTTATGTAATGAATCACAGCGGAATATAATTCTGGCTAATGCAGTCCACCAGCAGGGACATGCACCGAGTAGTAGTAATCGATGTATCACAAAATATCAATTGGAATTTGATGCACTGCATGGCCATTTCATCAGGAATGCACGGCAGAGTCTGTAATGGTTCACCTGGCAAAAGGTGATTTTGTTATGAACTTTCTACCGTTATGGATTTTGTCGTTTCTAAACTATGTTGAAAAATCATAGCAGCCATCACGAACGTCTGGCCGGCAAATAATTCATAAATAAAGACAAAACCCTAAAACAATCATTTCTGCGAAGAAACAATTTAATAAACTTTGAGTTTCTAAAAATAAGATTTTTAAAAATTTGACCAATCAGAACACATAATTGGCCTTGGTTGTCATGTTAAATTTCCGGTCGGCACCAAAAACGTAAGTCTTGAAAAGAATCATCTGATTTCCATTTTGCGACGTTTAATTTAAATCTGTTCAGTAGTTTCAGAGAGGAAGATGAAACGTGAAATTCTGATAGGTTTCAATGTAAACTAAGTTGCGTCATGTCGGCTATTTTTAATTTCGGATCGGCAAACAAATCACAGATTATGAACAAGACCATCTTACAATCATTTCTGCAAAATAACACTTCGATTCAATTTGTGGTTTCCGGTTTAAAAATTTTGACTAATCAGAACAAATAATTGGTCGTTAGGAGTCATGTTGAATTTCCGATCGGCACAAAAATCACAATGCGGGTAAAGATCCACACGCTTAACATTTCGGTGAAGATTAGCCAAAATCTGTTCAGTGATCCCAAAGAAGGATATGAGAATGTAAAAAATTAACGAACAACCCGGACGACGACAGACGAAAGGTGATAACAAAAGCTCACACGGCCCTTCAATCCAGCTGAGTTAAAAAGGTGCCTCATCTTCACCTTTTATAGCCCAATCTACATCCCAAGTGCAATAACTACGAAAAATTACAAAAAATACTAAAATATAATTACGATGTAAATAACAATACAATATGATGTCCTATCAAAACAAAATACCAAAATTTTGAAGATTCAAAAAAATAATTTGAATGATTCGGCTCATGTGGCTATGCAGTCTAAAAGATAAAATATTCAGTACATTGAATGAAAACCTTATGGGATAAAGTTTGTTTTCTAATTAAAAATAAGGGTCATTTGTGGTCAAAGAATTTAGCTAAAAAATAAAAACGTAACTATTTCTAATATAATATTTCTATTGTATTTTATTTGTATGTCTATAACAAGAGTGGCTTTAGCTTTTTTGTCCTATAACTGTCATATGCCAAGTCAAATACAAACGTTAAGTTAAAATATCTGTATTATGTTTTTGTGCGCTCATATATAATTAACAATCACCTCTAAAAGCTTGGTATTTTTACAGAAAATATTACCTTCTTGTTGAAATAGTCATGTGCCCTGCTGTTTTGTCGTACTGACGACATTATATAAGTCTTCGTTATGAATTATAAAAAGATGGTTATTAAACAGTATTTTTAAAACAACTTATTGGTGTGTCATTAATCTAACATTTTTGGCCAAATATGAGGCTAGTGTACCTACCACTTTTCAAATGACGTTTCGTTGAAGCTGCATATTTAGTTTCCATTCATTAGACTCAATGGTTTCTAGGCAAGTCCACTTTTAAAATTATCTAGTCTAGAAAAATTACCTAATTACTTACGGTTATGTTGCCATCCGATTGAATAAAATGTCGGATGCTTCCTATTCACAATATTTCAAAGGATATTTTTTTCCATGTGTCATTCAGAAATATTCGTCCATGACAGTCATATTTGACTATCGATGAGGTCTTCAATATTATTCTTCAAAAAACCTTTGAATTATGTTTCTTGTTGGGCTATGCTCTATCTACAAAGTTCAAAAATACAATTTTAACAATGTTGATTAAACACTGCAAATTTAAGTATACTATATGTTCACTTCAAGGAATAATCAGCAGCATTAGAACCAAAACAAAGGAAGTCCAAGATCAAAACATTGGAAAGAGCACTCAAATCCAAACAAATCGAAATAGGAAGCTATATCTGGCGACAGGGACAACTACTAAGTGCAATTTCGCTTAAAAGCCTTTCTGTATTTTAAATGCTTAAGAATTTAAACAAATGCCGCAAATTTCTATAAAACATAATTTCATGTTACACAAGTCTGACAACTGGGCTAATGAATACCCGAGGGGCCCTATGCTAAACCACCAAAGGCATCGAACCAGTGGATTCAAAATTCAATTTTACCAACTTTTAATGAACATGGGGAATTTTAGTATGCTATATGTACATTTAAAGGAGTTACCTATCATCAGTAGCATTAGAACACAAACATAGTAAGCCTGAGTTCCTAACATAGTAACAGAAGTACTCGAAGGAATTCGAAGAAACCAAAGGGGCAGACAGAAATCGTTAAGTCGCGGAAGACAGACAAGGCCATGGCCACCAAAATGAAACGACAAACAAACATATATAGAACACACAACACTATACTGAAAACTTAAGCTGGAATAACACGAACCCTACAAAAACCTGGGTAAGTTCGGGTGCTCCGGAAGGGTGATCAACTCCTGATCCAATAGTGGCACCCTTCGTGTAAATCATTGTAGCAAAACCCAGTGAAACTTCATATATCATTAAATGTTTATGTATCAGCTGATTGGTTTATGCCTCTTGTCTTACTCTAAATCATAACCAAATTTATAAATCAAACCCATTTAAAAGACATGTTTTATTCATTAACGGAAGAAAAACAAGATTTTTCCGATGACAGCTATATATTTTGAGCAGGACGAAATGAGGATTCCAAAGAAAAACCCTCGCAAGAATGCCGAGCAATATGCTTCATATTGGTTATTTTAGAGGTTTCATAATAATCTTTGAAAATCAGCCAGTCAGAATCAATACATAAGCTGTAACGGCCTTATTATTTAAAAGATTCGAGAAAAGAAAATTTTATACAAGCTTCATATTCAGTTTGGGTTCAGTTGGCTTGTTAATTCAGAAGAAAATACAAAATAACAATGGGGATTAAGTTGATATATGCAAATTCAACAGAAGCGATCCAAAAGAGATTTTTTACGAGAAGTTTCTTATTATTTAGCTCATAGGTTTCAGAGAAGATTATAAGAAAGTAATGATGGACGACGGATGCCAAGAGACAACAAAAGCTTTTTCCCATGCAAGTTAATTAGCGAAAATGATCTTTTTTATGGTCCCTCCCTAGATATATATTGTTGTTGATCTTCAAGCAACGTATTGTGTCAAGCAGGTAAAATCCATTTTTCTTGATTTGAGCGAATGACGCAACAATATATCACTGAAGATAGAATATTTAATACAATACCAAACTGTTCACTCGCAAATCATCAGGAATAAATCATATTCCCTCCCGAAAACCAATTAACTATCAGGATTGGTAGTGTGCGTATTATTTTACGCATGTATACACGATTCTTTATTTGGGGCGATTTAGAGTGTTCGCAAGGCATGGTATTCTACCCTTGCTGACATTTATTACATATATTTTCATTTTCATATCTTCCAAGGAAACCATAGTCTTATACAAACAAACATTTATCTGTCTTTTAAGCTACAGTGATGGTAGATACCATCCGGATCCTATCATTAAATGAAAACTTCAACTTGAATCACAAATATATATATATCTGTGGTAATTACTAAATATAATTAAAATGCGATGAACTCAAAATGCCGGACCCAAAGCTATGGGGCTGTTGTCGCAAATGTAACTAATGACATAAGGGAGAGGATGGTAACTGGCTTTGAGATCACTTTAAATATGAAAGGAAACCAAACATAAAATGATCACCCTCCCTGGAATTAACCACAGAATATCCGTCGCCCTACTGGAAGTAAGGAAAACAATCACACATTTCATTTCAAATAAGAAAATGTATGGTTTAAGGTTGGATTCCATCATCACAGCCGTTAAGGTAGATCGACATTGTTTCACTGCACATTCTCATTAAGCACGTGTATAAAATAATGGATTCTAATATAGTTTTGTCTTAAAGGAGTAGGTGGGTTAAGGCCCATATTTTATCTAAATTTTATATTTTATGACACAACAATAAGTTGATGTGAACATGCTGTTTAATAACCTTTTGTTAAAAGTTCATAACTTGAACTCGTATGTTTGTCATGATGTTGACAGAATATTAGGACAAATTGGTTATTTCAACAAGAATGTAACAGTTTTGGTAAAAATACCAACTTTTTGGTGGTGTTTTTTTCAAAATAGTGCGCACAAAAAATCACAAAGATATTTTAACTAAAAGTTTGTACTTGATTGATCTTTAATTGTTTGGTTGTGATGTTATTGAGCAATCTGTAACAAAATCGACAAAATTGTAACAAGTTTCGTGTCAAATCAAGTAACTTCGGAGTATTTTCACAATTAAAGTAATTTCTATATGCCGTGTGACCGTTTTACAACCAATTAAACCGAACAAAACTGTTGTATTTTCCCTTAGAAGGCTTTTTTGTCAATACAAAAGATATACAATAATAAATAATAGATTATTATCATTTTTCAGCCAAATTCCTGGGCCAAAAAAAACAAAAAAAAAAAAATCTGGATTATACGTGTTTTGTTGAAAAAACATATTTTTTAAAATTTATCTTATTTTTTCTTGAAAATAAAACTTGATAACTGCTAAAAAAAGAAGATAACTCTTTCGAATTCTTATTACAGTACTTAGAATGCATTTTGATTTTGGACATTTTATTTGGTACCAGATTTCATTACTTTTTAAAAAAGACCAGTTTTACCCGAATAAATTTTATCAAAGCAGAATCTACTAGAAATGTGTATTTCTTATATAGGCTATGTAGAATTTGCTGTTTTTGTACTAACAGAAACTCGGAAACAAGGATGGTGACGTATTCTATTATTATACCTTGTAACAGACTTTTCTTCGGAAAGTATGAAAAAATACTTTCAGTGGGAAGTTTTAGTAATAGCCTACCTTAAAACGGCACCTAGCAGGCAATCGTCCTTAGGACTTTGCTAAGGTTTTGACAACCGAGTAATACAACGAGTGTCTCTAGTAGAACAGGAACAGCTTACCCTTCTAAGGCACCAGAGTTTTCCCCGGTATTTATAGGGTTTTTATAACATAAACTTTAATTGTCTATATAGTTTTTGTGTATGTCTTTCGTTTTGTTATTTAGTCATGGTTTTTTATGTTTTCTAACGTTTCTTTCTATGTGTTCCGTTGCTATCTTTTCGATTTTTCCTAAGATTGCACAAAAACATCACAAAGATATTTTAACCAAACATTTATAGTTGATAGATCTTTAATTGTGCAAAGTTTGGTTGTGATGTTTCTGTTCGATCTATGTTAAAATCGACAAAATAGTATCAAATATTTTATCAATTTTTTAGTATTTCACATTTCAAGCATTTTCTATGTGTCATGTGACCATTGCAGTACAAAAGAAACTAAAAATTTTGTTGGATTTTCTTTTTATAGACATTATTTAATACAAAAAATATAAAATTATAGATGTTAGGCAATTTTCATTTTAAGCCAAATTCTTGGGCCAAAATGGGCCTTAACGATCCTCGTCCTTTTCAACATTTATTTAACATTGGTAATTTTGTATTTTAAATGTGGTTTGATTGTTGAATGAGACAGCAATCTAAAACGTACAAATAACAAACATTTAAAGTTGCCTTAAGGTTTTCAATAATGGGCAAATATCGACACCACTACCAAATAAGTATACTGAACCGCAAAAGAAACGTCGCATATTTTTTCATAATTAATAAAATGAAATATCCTTGGTAGGAGTCATTATGTGTGTTAAATATGATCAAAGACACAAAAGGTAAACTCTACAATCATTCAAAGGTATGTTACGCTTCATTGATTTGGACGACACGTTGTAATGTTTTTGAAACTCCCGCCTCCCGTGGTACACACTTTAGAACA
>JAULBM010343910.1:0-12445 GCA_032357055.1 Geukensia granosissima
TGAAATGGATATTTTGTACCGGTCAACCAAATCATGATGGCGACCGAAAAACTTCCGGAGTGATGACTCTAATCTTTTAATTTATACTCATTAGAGGTAACCATTGGTAATTCTGGTTGCACTGACTACATCAGGACGGTCACAAACGCTTTCGGCCTTAGATTTACGCAATTTCGATTTCTTGGACTCGAACAAGAAAGTACTGTTTTCTATAGAACAAATATTAAAAACATCTAGACCTGGTCAGGTCCTACCTAATGTTGTTTTAGTCGGTTACGACAAGCCTGAGTTATGTGTTGTAAAAACTCTTTTATGTTATGTTAATGTGACAAAGAAGGTTAGGAAATCTTCTCGATTATTTATATCGTATATAACTTATAAGACAGTGACAACATCAACTCTTGCCCGTTGGATAAAAACTGCTCTGTCAATGGCGGGAATAGATACAAGTGTGTTTAAAGCACATTCGGTGCGTGGTGCTGCATCATCAGCCGCTTTTGCTGCAGGATGTTCTCTAAAAGAAATTCTTAAGACGGCGAATTGGTCTAGTGCAAAGACCTTCCACAAGTTTTATAACAAGGACATACAAACTGATAATGATTTTTCATCTTCGGTGCTTGCAAGAAAATAGTGTTCATGTTTATTAAAAGTTGTTATTGATCTTTGTTTTGATTTATCTTAAGTTTGTGTCAACTCTTTAAACAAGCTATGTAATTACTTAGAAGAACTGAAAGTCGAATATGATTAAGGTGTTCCCTCATCCAAGCATACCTTAGGGTGTGAAGGATGAGGGTCATTCTTTGAATTGAGCCTGAGGCTCGAGAAGTAATTACATCCCACCCAGAGTTTGGTTTTTTCCCTCCCTTTTTGAATAATCATCTGGTGGCAACAAACTTTCTTTAAAGTATGATTGTTTTGCACGGGCCAGATGTTTATATACCGGTCATACGAGGTCACCACTGGACAGGTGTCTATTGTTTGTTTCTTTAAACGGAGATATATGGTGTATTCTATAACGCTCACAGATGAGTAAAGCTATGTTATTACATCTCGAGCCTCAGGCTCTATTCAAAGAATGACCCTCATCCGTCACACCCTACGGTATGCTTGGATGAGGAAACATTTTTTATTTAGACACTATCCTTTAAAATATAGCTTTACAATACTTTTGTGTCCGATAGATTTAAAGTACATGAAATGCAACTACATTGCAGTATGTTTTATTAAGTATATGGTTAAGTTTGTATATATGGTGTGCATAACAATTCCGACGGTTATTTTGAATAGGTTCTAAGCAGGAATGACTACATTTATCATCCTAACCTATACAATCTAAAACCTATGCTGCACATCATTTCGACAAGGTTTGATGGCATTCGAAAAAAAATTCTACGAAATTGTCTCCTTTTTGTAGATTTGATAAAATGCAAAGCAAATAATCTGCAAACATTTTTTTCAATCGAAAATTATTTTAACTACAATGTAAAATAGGCTTTTTTACCTTAAGTTTCTTTTGACATAAGCTAACGATAACAAGAAACAAGAATTATCAATTATTATCATAGCATAGTATATCAAAGATTAATCTGCAAAAAGAAGTAAAGGGCAGATAACTGTGTAAAAATTATCGTACACGTGCTTATATTAATTCATTGAAATCTAAAAACAAATGTTCTACATTAAGCCCAAAACCCACACTCCATAAGCTGGTTATGCTTGTTGAAGACCTACAAAATGCTGAAAAACGATTCTCAAAAAATTGACTAAATCCAGTTGGTCTTAAACTCATCTTGAAAAATTATCCGTAAATGATGTCGTCACAGTATTATCATTAAATCTCTGTATTTAGTTTTTTTTTGTTTTGGTACTAATATTGACTTTTTTTATAGCTTAATAAGAAATTAAACAGTTTGTATTTGTTATAATACTTTTCTACTTCTGTCTATATATTTTTGTTTTGAAATTTTCACAATTCCATGATATCTATTACTTCTATTAAATGATGTTAAACACTCAATTGGACTTGTTTGTATTGGCACCGTTATTAAAGAAAAATCGTTTTGGGTTTTGAACAAGCAGACAGCAACTGCGAGAACTCTTTCGAGGCGGATACCCTATTGTGTCATGCATTAGTTTAAGTTGTATTTGTTGTTAGTTGTCAGTATACATCTCAAGTGTTAAATCCATTTCAACCGATTTTTTATCGTGTTACCACACAATTGTCCAAGGTAAGGGGACGGTTCAGCGCTCATTGGTTTAGCCCCACCACATACTTAACGTGCCTGCCACAATCCAGGAACATGTAGTCCAGTGGTTTTCTTTATTTGAGGAGTCATTTATTGTTATTCGTTACCGTATTTTTTTTAAAGATTAGGTTGATTGTTGTGTTTTATTTATAGTTCACATTTTCTATTTTGGGGCACTTTAACAGATTCCGATATGGTGAATGCTCTCCGGCAAAATTAAAGGCCGTAACGGCACATGTATAAATTAATTTTTTGGACTGTAAATTGGTAGTTGGCTGTTTCATGGACAATTATGCCATATCTCCTATTTTATACTTTAAATAACATTACCGTTGCTACATTTCAAATTGTACAAAAAAAACACAAGTTTACCGATCTTTAATACATATATGCAATATGTACGTTACAAGTAGTAACTTCTCATCAGAAGCATAAGAAAAAAAATATAGAGGTCCAAAAGCGAACATAGAAAATGAAGTACTCAAATCCTAATAAATCTTAATAGGAATCCAAATCGACGGTATGTAAAATTACTTAGTGCAATACGATTCGAAGCATCTCTGAATTTTCAGTGATTTAGAATTCAGACAAATGCAGCAAATTTCTATAAAAAGATCTGTAACAAATTCTAAAAGACCAGTCTGACAACTTGGCTGATGAATTACCTCGAGGACTTCTGTGGTTTCAAAATATAGATGTACCGATTTTGAATAAAAATGGTGAACCGTGAAATAGACGGTAGGGACATTTAAAAAGTGAAATGCTATTGCAAGCACGGTACTCTGTATTTTCAGTGCTTTAGCATTTAAGCAAATGCAGTAAATTTCTGTAAAACATCGTTTGACAAATTTTATGTCAGACAAGTCGGACAACGGGGCTGCTAAATAACCTCGGGGAATTCCGGTCCACCAGCAGAAGCATCGACCCAGTAATTTCAAAATACAGTTGAATATAAATATGGTGAATTTTTATATGCTATACGTACATTTAAAAGATTATCCTTATGTGAATATTTAAATATTATATTGTCATTTCAAGGATGTTCAGCTAGGAGTCAAACATGATGTGAAACGTGAAAAACACAATTATCATCAATCATCAGGTGAATTTAACACACTTTCATTTAACTTCTGAACAATGATCGAAAGGTTATTGCATTTTCTTGGAATATTAGTCTACACTCCGCATAACACAATTATTACTTGAATATTTTAAGCCGAAGTGTACGTTTTGTTTTTGTTTAATGTTCCGAGTTTTTTTTTAGTAAACATAAACGCCCTATTTATATTCAATGACAGTGAAAAACATCAAATATTGTTGAAAGTTGTCATTTAGAAACAACTTGAATTTCGCATTATTATTACAGATTAATAAAGAAATAGCAATGTATTTACAAATTACAATTCTGATTGACGTCTATGTAGAATTGGCGGACGGTGTTTTTCTAAATAGATTTGACATTTCCAAAGGGAACAAACTTCGTTAAAAAGCGAAAATATATATTGCTACTGCAAAAACAAGAAGAAATTTCAAAGGCTATTTAGGTATTGACATAAAGTGTATTCAGACTGTTAAGTCACAAAAACATCTGATGAGAATGTAATGAATTCTAAGTGACTTTTTATACAAAGGGTATAAGATTGTGCATGGAAGCCTCGTAAACGTCTTGACTTGTGTTTGCGATTAACTTGTCTACGTTCATGTTGTTGAAAAACTTTAACAATTAAACACATCCTTTTGTTTCACAAAATCATAGATTCAATAGATGTTTGACAAATTATTTATACTATCTATTTAATAGTTGCTTCAACAAGGGAATAGAGTACCTTATTACAGAATCAAGATTTCTTGTCTTTTTTAATGGGAATAGTTGAATGGGTGATTGATCTATTTAATTATGCAGATCTTCGTTGAAGAGGAGGCAGAGTGATAAGGTTGATGGAAATGTTTGTGCAAGTTACGATTACTACGGAGAATAGAGCTACGGACTTTGAAAACAGCGAAGAAAAAGTCTAAGTCCGTAAGTTTTGGGCAACTAAACGGATATATCCAGATATGATTCTTCATTTAATAAGGGCCCACGCTAATGGATTTAAGATGTTACCAAGAAAACTTTTTGGATAGGCCAAAAGTTAAGAACCGCACTTTTATTTTATTTATTTTCGTTTTTCCAAGGATGGTTTTAGAGCTCTGACAGACAAAAGAATTACCTTAAAATTTGCTGGCAATGGCAGCAGGCATTATGTTTCATATGAGTCTCTAATGTTAAGGGGCACACCAGTAAATGTATTCACCCGCATTAAAACAGACCACGAAAATAATACTAAACTGAATTTGGTGAACTTTAAAAAATCATGTAAGGTGTTACAAAAGGAGATATTTTTGACTGTTTGTATATTTAAGATCTACCATGTGTCTGCTAAGATATTGCATGTAATTTTTTCTGATATCTGTTGGGATATAATGTAGGGAAGGCCAAGAACTACATTACTGATGAAGGTTTTCACTGGTTACTGTAAACAAGTGCTGAGGCGGAAATTGAAATCAGCTGTGCATTTTACTATTTCACATTGAAGGTTGGGTTCAAAGTAGTCAGTGATGTTCAGACTTTACATGGCAAACATCTGGGAAAAATCATTTTATTTTTCTAGGAATTTTTCTTTTAATCAATGTAAGTGAATACAGTCAGATTAAGTGCCCGCTAAAGGCTAAACCTCCTTAGAAGTCATTACTTAACCATTATTTCTTTCAATTAGAGCTTGACGTAAAAGTAATTGCAAACTGGTTGTTAGAGGTGCTTCTTTACTTATGCTTATAAAAGCTAGCAAGGAATAATGCCCTCTGGGTTAACATCTTCCCCAGCAGTGACACAAACCCGGTAGTACAAAGTCCATTGTTTAATACCCATGCGACTCATGTTAAGTCTTTCCGTTTAATCTTTATTTCAGTTTGTAAGTTTTCTTATACCCTAGCTTTATTTTTATCTTTTACTTCATGATTTTGTTGTTGTTAATCAGATCCTGAGCAATGTATGTAATGAAATGTTTCCATATAAGCATTAAGGATTGATTGATTGATTGTTGTTTAACGTCCAGTGGCAAATATTTCATGCATATTCAGGACGTAAATAAGTTATACAATAAATCAAAATGTAGACTGTGAGCAAAGGATTGGCAAATGAGGGACTTTTAGACTGCCCTGGAAAAATTTCGGGTTAGATAGGGACTGGAAATTTAGCCTTTTAACTGGCCGCCTACTGACCACTAAAAATGAGCTGTTACAAAGGGTCTTTAACGTGCTTAAGACGTGGCATTTCCTAAACACAGAGCGTCTTTAACGTCTCCCTCTTGACAAATTAATCAATCAAAAAATAAACCATGTGTGATTTTCAAGGCAAGAATTATGTATGCTACATTGGTGAAACAGTAGAGATTTATGGTTGTGGATTTACATCTGTGTACCAGCTGTGATTAATTATTGGTGTTATGCAATTATTTATGCGAACTCATGGAAAGGGTTGAATATAGTATATAATGTAGCAATGTCAAGATAATTCGTTTAAAGTGCACATATTAACACTCGTGTCTCTTAACCTTGCGTTATTATGCAAATAAACCTTAAGAATTTTACTAAACCTTAAATCGGCGTTAACAGTGTTTTTCGGTCTGCTTTGTATTTTTTATATTTTGTAACAGGATATAAAGATATTGTTTAGGAATATCAATATAAGCGATTGCTTCACATAGGAATCAAATGCATCATTAAGTCGACAGCAATTACAAATTTATGAGTTGACACTAATTTTGATATTCTTTCAAGGTTTTACAGTTTTTATTAATTAAAGTTTTAGAAAAGAAATATTGCCAACCTCCGATGAATGCTGTTCAGCGAGTCCATGTTCATATCAAATAACAGCGAACTATATATTATAGTAGAGATGATTTACCACATGAATTCCTCAATGTCTCGTCAGTACAGAATTTCGTCTAAGGTGTGTACAATAACAGATATCTCACCTTATTTTTAAACGAAATAGTTTCCTGCCATAAGTTAATGTGGCCTTATCTTTATATTTTCTCTGTGAAATCCAACTATGTTTTCCCTAAAGCAAGGTGATATGCGAACCAATTTGTTCTCATCGGTAGCCTGCTAACTTTGAAAGACAGCTAGCCTATAAACATATATATAATAAGTGTTCAAATGAACTTTCACTATGTTAGCGATCTGCAAACCCAATAGTCAGACCTGCATAACATGACATTTATTACATATTGTTACGTTGGAATTTCCACTATCTTTCTAACTTTAAACATCTGAAATTACGGATGTGCTTCGAAAATGGATTTTGCTTCCTTCGATTTGTTTGGATTTAAGATATCATATGTTTTGTTCTTTGTGTTATCGAAAAGAGGTTTCTCCTTTGCATACGTATACAGCATTGATATAGTCACCATTTCTACGTAACATTGGTTAACTTCTATTTTGAAATCCATTGTCGTACTTTCCTCAAATAAAACATAGTAAATAATAACTCAAATTAAATCAAATTGAAATAGGAAACCATATAGACGGATTGCCAGTTAGTGCATTTTCCCGCAAAATCTTGACGTCACTATACAAATATTTGGACGTCACAATGTAAAATGACGTCATTAACACCGATTGACCCGAGTTCATTAATGAAATGGAATGTGTAATACGTCTTTCGACGGCTTTTAGTATTTTTTATTGAAATAAATGCAGCAAATTTCTGTAAAACATCATTTGATAAATTTCATATCAGACAATACCGACAACTGGGCTGGTTAATACTTTTGGGAACCTCTGATACACCAGCAGAAGCATTGACCCAGTGATTTCAAAATACAACTTTACCCATGTTGAATATAAATGGTGAGTTTTGATATGTCATTTCAAGGAGTAACTTTTCATAAGTAGCATTATCAGAAGTCCGAGTTCTAAAATATTAAAAGAAATAGCAAATATATTTGCAGATCAATTGTGGAGTATAAGACTAGTTAGTGTTATTAACAGATTTCATAATAATCTGCTGATATAATTTGAATTTTATTAATGTCTGAAATAATACAGCCAAGGTCGTAAACAAATTATAAAAAACACTGGTAAAAAACAGCTTGATACCGGATATCCTTAACACCTACGTTTGTAAATCATGTTTCAGAAGTGTTATATTACGTTGTAACTGTAAAACGTCAAGGACAAAATGATTGGCAACCTGTAATACACTAGATGTCTTTTTTATGATTAAATGTTTGCCATAGGGTGTGGATACGTGTCAATTATTGGTGGTGTTGGGGTTACTTATAGAATTTTCTCATTTATACGTGTTGGATAGCTGTCTCTTTGACAATCATACCACATCTCTTTTTTCTTTATATAATCCTGGCACATGTTAAATTTCTGATGGAATGATGCGAATACAGGGATATTTTGTTTTCTGTCTTTAACCTCATTTCACCGTTAGCATTTTCCCCCTGTTCTTATGATGCAACTACAATTTTGTATCACCCTGAGTTCGCCCCGAGTTTGTTAAGGTGTTCAGGATTGATTTGATCAATATGTTACTTGATATTTATTTTACCCTACTTTATATCCTTTCTCTTGGTATCTTTGTCTGCGTTGAGATTATTTAGTTAAAATCAGTTTTCATTTCGATAATTTGAAATGTCATTCTAATTCATATCTATATTTGTTCTTGACTACAATGACTGGGTGTGTGCAAATCTGATTGTCTGCTAGTAAGTTTGGTAACCAAAATTGTCCGTTTTGCAGTCAAACCCAAATATCTTTTTTTTTTTACTGCGTAAAGAAAAACATGTACTCAATCTTACAGTATTGCGATTGCAAAAACATGACAACCATTCTAGAACATAAGAATCAATGCAGATCTCTGAGGAAATACACTATCAATATTGTTGAGATACTATGTATGAAATTTGATATTTTCTTGTATGCCTTTTAATTTGTGAATTTTACTCATTATTCTGACTAATTTTGTTTACGGACACGGTAAGTGGAAAAGTACAAACGCAACTAGTTTAACTCCCTTCGCACGTAGCTTGCGCCCATTCCTAGTTAGGAGTCTACGTGTCAATTTTCTTATTTTTGTGTCACATCAATTGTTCTTGATCTCTCATAAAACGAATTTAAAGATACCAAAGGGGTAAACAGAAGTCGTTAAATCGGAAACAGACAAGACCATGGCCAACAAAATGAAATGAAAGTCAAACATAGAACACACAACACTAGACTGAAAACTAAAGCTTATATAACACGAACCCTACTAAAACCAGGTTGCGTTCATGTGATCCGGAAGGGTAATCAACGCCTGATCCACTAGTGGCACCCGTCGTCATACTCAGTAGACAAAGCCGGTGTAAAGTCACAATCGACGTTAGTCACAACCAGTATAAGAACGGATTTGTAGTCACGACATTGAGAAGATATCCAATGTCATTTGTGAAATGGATATTTCGTACCGGTCAAACAAACATTTGTTGGTGACATTTATTTTCTTTTGTCCATGTGTCGTCCTTCTATGTTATATTTAATCACATTTTGGATTCGACCTACGATTAACACGTACACGAAGCGATTTAGAGTTTCTCACAAGGAGTGATATTTTATCCTTGCGCACGGCTTAGTACAGACCTCTAGATTTGAAAAAAAGCTTTGATGTGGCTCTCTTTATTATTCGCGTTATAACAAACCTAAAATTGCTTTATTATTTGCTGGTAAGTTTACATAAAACATTGTTTGTTTTTATGGACATTTATTCACATAAGGTTGATTAATTACAGATTTATTTCCTATATGTTGTTGATAAATAGCTTATAGTACATTTTCCCTCATAAATAGACTTATTTTATTGTACATGTCAAAACAGTAAGATGATACCATGCCAAGTTCGTATTAACAATTGAGCATCCGGAATAGCTTGAATTAATCCAGTGTTTATAAATGAATACATAAAAAATGTCATTTGTTAATATCGTTGCAATTGTTCTACAAGGTAAAGACTTTATTCTTTCAATAGAAAGGTTAATCAATCGATAATAAATTTTGTTATGCCGGAATAAGCGGTTGTTTATGCCTGTTTTGGCATTTCAGTGTATAAATGGCAATAATGTTTTGCAAAACACCCAGCACAGGCTACCGTTTTATCATTGATATAAAATCATTTTGCTGATCTTGACACTAACAAACCAATTGATCTTGTATGTTGTTTACTCATTTTCAGTGAAAATCAATCGAGATGTAGAGCATTTTAAATTAAAAACAAGACGAAGAGACCAGAGATTTATAAAACGAATGTTATGAAGTAAAGCAAATGCAAATACTAGGAATCTGTAAGTCCTTATGTTGCTAATTAGTAAAGAGTTATCATTACTGTAGATGTTTTCTGATATTAAATGTAATTATAATCCGTAAGTCTAAATGGTCATTGAATGCATTGGGAAATCGATCAACTTTGGAATATTTTTTTTGTCAAATTCAGTTTTGAATAAATTTTCTAGAAATTTTACTTTTCCTTAAACACTATTTTGGTAATAAAATAAAGATCTTAGATTTATACTAACATCTTGACTTTCCTCACCTTTATTGAAAACACAGACTAACTGTGTTTGATGACATCTTGTGTTGAGATGCATGATGTCTTGCTTTCATGAATATCACCCTGAACTGCTTTCTTAAACAGCGACCATTCAATAGAGAGGTATCTTCATTAACATGTATTATTGTTTAGTATATTTATTGTAATTTGGGTTCTATATAGTCGGATTAGGTGAATTTCTGTTGGATTTCTATAGCTCGTGTGTTACTTCGTTTGTTTTCTTTTATTTGTTCTTTTGGCCGCTCGTGGGGGTTTTAACCCCACGACATGTTTCATGTGCCTGTCCCAAGTCAGGAAATTTGGTCATAGATTGTTTTGTGTTATATATTTTGGTATATGTACATTTTTAATGATATTCAGGTAGGAGAAGTAGTATTGTACTTATACATGTTTTTTTATATGGGGTGATTTAGAGTTTTTACAAGGAGTGGGACGCACGCGGCAATTAGGAGTGGAAGTGACAACTGGTAGGAGTATGGTAAGGTGGTATTCCTTCAGCACTTTAGCCACCAACCTAAGAATCATATTCAATGGTCCTGTCTAGTGTAAGGTAGGGTTCATGTCTTCCCGTGGATTTTTGTTAACTGACAAATTCAAAATAAGTTTGTCGTTCTAGTTCAGTTAGGATTCATTCATCCTCATAATTTTTATCATCACAAATACTGATTTTCTTTTATCTTAAATATGATGAACATGAAATGTTTTGCCTTTTGACACTTTGTAATATTTAATCAATCAATTAGTTAAACAGAATAGTACAGACTGTCATCAATCGTCATGAATATTGCCAATCGCATGCTTTTCATACCAATACAATATGAGAGAAAAAAATTCTATTTTGTGAACGTCTGTTTACCGGAAAAAGGCTAGCTTTAGGATACATGTAAGATTCTAGGATTTTAAAGATCAATTTGTACTAATAATTTGATACACTTACACTATTACTAGGAATGTCAACAATAAACACGTGCTTAAGAATTTCAGCAATGACGACTACAAGTCTATCATAAATGTAAACTGTGCCAGTTGGCCATTCAATAGGATCATGGAGGCCACATTAATAGGGGCGATCTCAACGCGCCGATAATATTACCCTACAAAAGTTTTCCTCGTGGAATAATAAACCGTAAACATCAGTTCGCAAAGTGGATTTTTTACTTTATTAATCATTTCGGATTCGGATGGGGATTATGTCAGAGAACGAGTAAACCAGCAAAGAGAAGAGATAGTTAATCTGTCTGCTAAGGTAAATGTAAGGTCTCAGAAACAACACAAATTAAAAATGTCCAAAATGCAAAATAGGTCCTTATTTATCCAATAGTCTGCGTGAAAAATATGTTGTCGTTCCTGCTGACATTATAGTATTTAAAATACGAAATTACCAATGTTAAAGAAATATCGAAAATTTTTGTATGCGATATGTGCATTTCAAGGAGTAACCTCTCATCAGTAGCATTAGAACCGAAACATAGGAAGTCAAAGATTCAAATATAGTGACAGAAGCACTCAAATCCAAACAAATCGAAATGGGAAGCCAAAACCGACGACATATAAATTTTAAAATAATTCGTTATACTCATTGATCCATTCAATAAAGATATTCAAAAAGGTTACAAATTTGACATGGTCGTCAGAACATTGAAACGTGTTGTAATGAAACAGTTATTGACACTCTATCACTTAATTTCTCAGAGTAAATGGTTAAGTTCGTACAACTTATTTGCCGTTTTTTATTATACGAGTTGTCGTGCTAGAGGTCGTCATATTTCAAGTTTAGAGTAAATTGATCAAAATGCAACGTGCAAGTCCAATTCTAATTTTTCGTTCCTGTGAAATGACATTTTATATCTCGTACAACCCTCTGTACCACCCTCACATTAGTGGCATTGTAAGCCGTTTTGTTTTTCCTTACTCATGTTACTTGTGATGACAATGCAGTATATTCATATAAGACTTAAGACGTAGAGTATTTGATGATATATAAAAATAGGAGAGGTGGCATGATTGATTGTCCATGAGACAGCCATCCAACAAATGACAATCGAATTAAATCTTTTTCCAGGTCCCATTACGGCCTTCATCAAAGAAACCAGAGTCCATACCATAAAGGAAACTATACTGTCAGCGCAGTTCACTTCAGAAATCGGCTTTTTTTAATTTTATCATATTTCAAGCTGTTTAGGATTGACCCATTTCTACTAAAAATATAAGTCTTACTTAGTCGTAGATAAATTATAAATAATTGTGCAAATTTATTCAATGGTTTCTTCAAATTTGGGTTAGATGAATTGTCTATGGGATTTTGCATGAAAAAGGGAGATAACTCACTTTGACAGATTTTCTTAAATTAGCCATAACTGACCCCTTTTATATCACAAGTTCAAATTTTTGGCTGTATTATGGTTATATAAATATACGGTTAAACACCATATTTTAAGTAATACCATCATTATTTTAAAAATTTGATTTTTAATGCAACAAAAATTGACTTCAGAAAACTTCCTATTCAAATCACTTTTTCATCGATAGTAAAAAAAACTTTTAAGGAAGAAAAAAATATTTT
>JAULBM010343921.1:0-12445 GCA_032357055.1 Geukensia granosissima
TTGCAAAGACAATAACTTTAATGTTGTAGAAGATGAAAAACACGTTTTAATTCATTGTCCGGGATATGCCGATATGCATAGCAATTTTTTTTAAATATTCATAATAATGAAAATTTTATCAGTATGTCTGATGATGGACAGTTTTTTCTGTTCCATGATGAATATATTTGCTTTCATACAGCCAAATTCTGCCAGGAAATTTTATTCAGAAGACGATGCCTTCTTTATTCTAAACCTTACATTGTTCTTAATTTTTTTAAAGAACTAAAATTTATTTTAACAGTCTCTCATAACTCTTTTTAGAGTGGCTCTTTATGATATTGCGTTTGTATATATTGTAGTTATTTTATTGTACATATAGAGGTGAGACTTTGATAAAGTATTTGTCTTGTCTTGTTTCTGATAATTGTGTAGTAAGATCAACAATTGACTATGTAAATCCTGATAAAGTAGGCATTGCTGAACAAGAATAACAAGAAATATGTATTGATGGCTTTAAGTGGTTAGTAAATAATCTGAAGGGTATTCATAGAAACGCCAAAACCAGTTTGGGTGGTATAGGTTTTTTAGTGTTCTAGCCCAGCCCGTTTCTTAAGTCAAAAACTTTTTAATTTTTTTTTGTGAGTTTTCTATTTTGTCATATTTAGATGTTTTTTTCTTTTTTCCCATGAAAAAGACAACGTTTTAAACAAGTCGCGAGCTTCATGATACATCTCTTTTCGTTATTAAAATATATTGGATGCAAAAATGGCCACGCCCTTATTTTTTTAATTTTTCTATTTCTTATCGATTTTTATGTTTTTCAAATGATTCATTATGAAAAATAAAGCAAACGTTACTGCAAGTATGTTTGTAGCAGTAACCGATCTTTGTATAAAAATTGTCAAGGGATACAAGACATGAGAATTTTTTATTTTCATCCGAGTTTGATAAGAGTTTTTTTTTTAATTTGATTCCTCGAGGTCAGAGCTTTTAGTATTATGTCAACATATTTTCTCTTTTTCTTATTGTTTTCGATCTAAAAGGGGGAATTCAATTTCGTATAATTTAGAAAAAAAATTCATTCGATTTTGCTTTTCTTTTGCATTAATTCCTCTCAATGAACGCTTTCAGAGTTATGTGAACATATTTTTCTGTCTCTAACCATTGATGAGTTAAAAGAGGTCAAAGTAAAGCGAATTCAATTTTGTATTATATTGAAATTTCAATTTAAATCTGATTTTGATGCTTTTTTTCAAGTCAGTCCTTATGACAAAGGGAACAATAGTAACACAAGTTTTGTGGAAAATGCGGGTTAAAATGATCACTTATATAGTCATATATTACTGTTTTCAGCACATTGTTGTGTCCATCAAAATTCTGTGTCCACATGTACCCAGGGGTTCATTTGTTTACCTTTCACATGTCAACATGCTGCGATCACATCATGCTGCGCTCGCGAAGCAGCTCAGTTTAATAGTCCATTTGCCTTAAAAGGGGATTCCAGAATTCGACTCTAGTTATTAAACGCTTATATTAAAAGAAGTAACTCTGGACTGGAAAAAGTCAGCGATTTCCATTACAAACCACTTAAATGCAAAAAATATCTTCTCATGATCTGTATGATTTTTGCTATCATTTTTGGTGAAACGGGTTGAAATTGTAGGACCTTTTATGTGTTTATTTGTGTTGTTTAATATGTTTTTTGATTTCAGATGTCAAAGTGCCGATTTATAAGGGTTTGGTAAATCATCTTATTAAGGAATATTGATATAGGTATATTTGACCAGTTTAATGAAGGTATACAATTGGTATATTTACGGCATTTATATATCCTGTCCTGCGAATAAAGGTTTGTTATTTTCCTCCCGATAATCTAACTCGTCAAATAGAATGTTTTTTGTTACGCTGTTATACTATATTATACATTATTTATAACTGTAAAAGCTTTTATTGCATGATTTTCTGATTAGTAGTAATTGTTTCGTGTTCAAAAGGATATATTTATTGATGACCCTGGTGATCCAACCAACAACAGGGGAATCACCATAACTATTAATCTGGGAAAACTATTTAATTCCATTCTGAATAACAGATAAGAAGATGTTTATCTCTGAAGATCTTAATACATCCTACACAAATATGACTAAAATGCTAGGACAGCAGATCATTGTTTTGTTGTTAAAATTCTTATAGACAAATATTGTAGCTCAAAAGAAGGTAAATTAAATGACTATTCATTGACTTCCACAATGCATTTGATAATGTTGTTGAAATTGGTTTAAAATTGAAATTATTGCATTGTAATGTTGGATTCAAGTTTTATAAAACAATCATAAAAAGAAGTGAGGAATGTGTCAAATTTGTTGATTGTATTTGAAATGTTTTCCATATCCATGCTTGGGTAGGACAAGGAGACAATCTGATCCCTCATTTTTTAAAATTTTTATTAATGATTTACCATCTTATGTTGAGAAATGCCTTGATTCTCTTTCCTTATTTTATGCTAAAAATCGACTGCCTTATGTATTCAGATGGATCGTAATATGTTCAACCTCTGCATGTGGTCTGCATGTGCAGAATAAACAAAAAAATCATTTAAAATTACTGTTTAGGTTGGGGTGAAAGTAATTCTAAAAAAGACCAACATTATTACCGGTATTTTTAATAAAGCTGTGAGATCTATAAATCACATATTCTTATTCCAAGACAATGAAATAGATTGTGTGTCAAGCTACAAATATTTAGGCATTCACTTTGCAGCATCTGGAAACTTCTCTCTTGCAAAAATGAAATATACAAAAAGCGATAAAGGCATTTTACAAACTACAGAAGGATTTTTTTATTTTTAGTCTCAACCAACTATAAAAACATGTATTAATGTGTTTGACCACACTTTTATATTGCTCTGAAATGTGGGGATGTATTGAATGTTAATAGTCCAAAATTGAGAAAAGCACAATTTCCTCAGCTAGATGATTGTTACAAAATCTTTAAAGATGAAACATTGCACGTCAAGTTTTGTAAATTTATTCTTGGTATTAACAAAAAACTGTTAATCATGTCTCACTTTCTGACTTGGTAGACACCCACTACATTACAAAATTATTAAATCAATGTTAAAATATTGCTATAGATTGGAAAATTTGTCTACAGAGTTTCCATTACTTATTGATGCATATTTATGAAGAGCTTCATTCTTTAAAAAAGGTATCTTTGTATTCTACCATCTAAAAATTATGCGCTATATTTTATCTTAGTATGAAATGTAGATTAAGTAAAATTATCTTTGGCTGAGAATTTAATCAATCTCCAAAACAAAATATAATTCAGATTGGAATTTCAAAAAAAAGTATGTTAAAATATGGTAAATAAGTTGCATATTTTCCATTGAAAACAGATTTCTGTCTTGAAAAAAATTTAACTTTACTTAATAAACGTGAATAGAAACGGGCCATATGTAGATTACGTGTATTTGCTTACAAGTTATATTTTGAGACTGGTAGATAAAATAAGATACCAATAGACAACATATTATGTAAAAATCGCTCTCTGAATAAGATAGAAGATGAAGTTCATTTTCTTTTGAAATGTCAAAAAAAACCTATGAGAGAAAACTGGTTAATAGAAATCAATTCTAAAGTCAGTAACTTCCAACAATTATCTGATAAACAAAAATTGTTCGAGGGTATGATTTAGTAGAAAGTGAGCTGGTTTTTCGGCAACAGGTATACGTCTAAGATTCATACCAGATCATTCGTTGTTGACATTGATGACAACAAGTTCTAAACGTGAGAATGCACTAGATCAAAGTTTACATAATGATCATTGTGGGTATGTTATTAGACCTAAAGATCATCGAGATCAAAGAGGTAATAAGCTTTGTGAAATAGGACCTTAACATCGTCCACATTTTAAAAAATGATTTGGCATAGTGTCGTAAACTGAGTTATACACGATGGTTTTTCCCTATGGTTTGAAAAGAGAAGATCGGTAAAAACATATCTTTATGCTTATATATATAATAGAACAGTGATAGAGATTTCATCTCGGATGAAAGAGTTATTATAGGATATACTTAATGGACTTGTGAGTAGATTATAAATTCAAATAGCTTTCTTCTTGACAATATTTAGACTAGGTTTGGCGATAAAATTTTTCGACAGGTTGTTATAGTAGGAATTTCTGTGTGTACCAACTGTGCACTAATATGTGCAGACTTATTCCTGTTA
This sequence comes from Geukensia granosissima, assembly GCA_032357055.1. NCBI lineage: Eukaryota > Metazoa > Mollusca > Bivalvia > Mytilida > Mytilidae > Geukensia > Geukensia granosissima. Next base: position 4,212 of record JAULBM010343921.1, read on the forward strand.
TGAATCACAGTTTATATGAAAAAACTTGATCTTTCATCATCTGATTTGATAGATAAATTTATTAATACTTGTGACTATCTTGACGATATCTTCTCGAAATACGTTAGTACGCTTTGAGTTAAACCCAGAGAACTTAACTTACATACATCTAATTAGAACATCTACAGTTGTCCTTTCCTGGATTTAAATGGTAAAATCTTCACAAACCTTAATATACAATTTTTACAAACCTTAATATACAACATCACAGTACGATATTTTATTCATGATTGAAAATTTTCTTTATTTTGACGGAGACGACGCTTTGGTCCTGCATATGGTGTATGTATTTCTCAAATATCTGATTTGCACGTGTTTGCATCGATGTATTAGATTTTGATAAACTTTATCATTGTATTACAAGCAAACAATAAGGATATTGTTACCATAAATTTGATAAAACATATACTAAATTCTGTCATAAATATAAAGATATAATTTTAAAGTTTGGTTGCACCTACAGAAATAAAAAAAAAATACAAATCACCAGAACATTTGCAGCAATTTATTTGATTAAAATCTTTTTAACGGTTATGTAATGTTGCAAAAATCTTGAAAAGGTTGTAACATCTGTATTCCTTTAAAAGTTTACCAGTAAGATGTAGGTTGCGATCATTAATATGGATATTCCATATTTTTTTTTCTTTTTAATGACATTAATGTGTTTAGAGTTGTAGAAAACTTATTAATTTGTAATAGTAAATAGACAGGAAGTGCTTTAAGAAAACCTGAAACTAATAGTTTTTAATATGTTTTACTTCTGCGAAAAAGGTCAACGAATATCGTACCATTTCTGAATTATTGCTAGGAATCAGAACTTGTTAGGTTTCGCAAAGATGTACCGACAACTTCACCACTAAGTTTGAAATGGTAATTTTGGACATGGGAAGAATGGTAACGTCCCATCTGGTTAGTGCGACCTCAGATTAGTTGATTGACTATTGAATATTGCTAATCACTTTTTTTTTTAAATCTGGTACCACATTAACCGGGGAATGAATTAAACTTTCTGTGTAAGTCTGTACTAGTTAAGAAAAAAAAAATCGGTTTATTATTAAGCCACCTTACAAGTAACGTTTATTCCAATATAAGAAGCGAACAGATACCAAAATAGGGAATCAAAATAAGAAAAAGGAGGAAATTCTGAAAATTCCAAAATTTGAAAATGAACAGATATGGGGTAAATGTCAGAGAGACTGTACTCCAATAACTTGCAAAACGGAGAGAATTTACAAAAATAGAGGTCTCCACAAGGCCTTGTCAAATTTCTGTGTTTTACTATCTTTGATGGCAAAAACGTAATAAAACAACATACAGTTTTGAAAATAAAATATACTAATTAGCTTGGTTGAAAAACATAAAAATATTGAAAGGAAATATCAAAGAAGCTAATCTGTGTGATGTTTGCAGACAACAAAGTTTAGTTCCGATCAACACATGGGGAGAAAGCAACTTAGTCACTTTTTGATTTAGCATCAACTTATCAAAAGTAGTTTTTAAGGAAAATACAATATGTTTTCTCGTACTTCAATATGTGTGTAATTTTAGGTATAAAAATTTGCTTAGAAACGAAAATAAGAAAATCTGACTATATAGGTAAAACGGCTCTCAAAAACAACGTAAGCATTAGTAATTAAAACGTCTTCCAAACTGGAGAATGATTTGGCATATTATCCGGGGGGAGGGGGGAACCGCTATCGTTAAGAGAGATTGTCTTGGTAGAAATGTACTATATCTTCCTTAACATGTTCAAAGACATTATCAAAACCTTGTTTCCGTTTTCATAACGCTAATACGATAAATATTTTAGCTGGCTAAAAAGCGAAAGATCGAAAAACACTTGTGATAACTATAAACGATTAGCACTTGATAAAAAACTGTCAAGGAGACTAAGTGCCAAATATTTCAATTGTTTATATGACTACGGAAACATACTATTACATCTTTAAGCAAGATATATAGTCAAATTAGTTAAAAAAACTATCATTTGATGGGGGTACCCTACAACTTGAGAATATAACTCTTGTAAAAACCATCTACATGTTTTAATCATGTATCATTTGATATTAAAATAAATGCATCTCAGTGATAAAACTTTTCGTCTTTTGAAATTATTTCTGTAAATTGGATAGATTTCAAATTACAACATTTTCTTTATTAATCAAAGTTAATATTTACATAAAATACATATCAAAATAAATAATTGAAATTTATTTTTTATGGTTTACGGTACCCGTTTAAATAACGCTGAGAAACTGGCAAGTTTTCATGGCATATTAATATAGTTTTTATTTTGTGACAATAACCTAATACTGTGATTTATATTCTGTGACAACAGAAGTACTTAGGAATTTAAATGTATCAATTGTAATAAAGTGCAAGTCATTGGAACAAATTATGTCCCTACATGAGCTCTTTGTTGCAACGGAAATGAATAAGACATCATACAGAATATCACTTTGAAACTGCATTTCAGAAATATTGACAGCCGGAAGTGGTCTACGTGCAGTATAACATTATTATTGTTAATTCTTTATTTAATATTACTGTTATAAGAAAGACTTGAGATCATTTTATGTCGGTTGGTAGATTCAGTTTTTATCAGACGCATTGAATATTGTACTTGGTGATCGTTTGATCTTTGCTATCGAAGTAAATTAAAAATTTCTCCTGAATGACACCATTCAAACGTTTGTTAACAAAAAAAATTACAATTGATTTTTCGAGTAATTAACCGACCTTATAGAGCAAATAAAAATTGTAATGCTTCGTTGTAAATGTGATATAAAACAGTCTAATTAATTTTCTTACGGTGCAAATATTAAATAACCAATGTTGAATAAATGGAAAATTTCGGTATGATAAATTTACATTTCATTGAGTAACCTCTAATCAGTGGCATTAGATCCAAAATGTAAGAAGTCAAAGAAAGAAGGACTCAAACAAATCGAAATGAGAAGCCAAATCCGAGGGCAGGGATAACTAATAAGTGCGATACTATTCGAGGCCTTTCCGTATATTCAGTGCTTTAGAATTTTAACAAATGTAACAAATTTCTGTAAAACATTATTTTTGGTCAGACAAGTCTGACAAGTGCAACTCACATTTATATTGATGGGTTTAACTTTTTCATGTTGCCATAGCCATAGCTATAAAAACTTTAATCCGACATATAAGTGCAATCTAGTCTAAATTATCTTAACTAATATAACAATAACAGAAGAAAACTTCGGTGCTTTGATAATAAATGTTAAAAGAAACACAAAAACATAGAATAATTCAAAACCCATTACTATCAATTGGCACAGGATTTTGAATTTTATATGGAATTGTACTTTAATGTTTAAATTGTCTTTGTCCCGCCTACGACTTTTGGTCGCGGAAGCGAGACTTAGATGTTACTCCTCGGCGGCGGCGTAAGCTTTCTTGTTAGCTTTATATCTCTGAAACGGTTTGATCCAGATTAACCAAATTTTGAGTGCAGATAGTTCATGATAATATGAACTTGTAGACCAGTCACACTTCATTTGACCTTGACCTTATTTTCATGGTCCAATAACTTTGTAAAAAAATCTGCGACAAGTGTTTACATTCAAGTTCTTTTTAACAACTGTTATACCTAGACCCACCGTATTTTAGTTGTATCATGGTGAATACTTGCCAGTCTGGTATGTGTCATCACACCTTGACCTCATTTTCATGTTTGAGTGACTTGGCAAATGTTTTACACTTTAGTCCATTTCTCAACGACTGTCAAACCTAGCTTCATTATAATTATTTAGTCTGTAGTTAAATCTTGGTGGGTACTCGTCAGTCTTCTATACGCCATTTGACCATGACCTAATTTTAATGGATGAATGACTTTGCAAATTTTGTGACTAGTTTTTACATTCAAGTCTATTTCTCAACAACTGTAATACTAAGACCTACAATGTATAGTCTGTAGCTATGATCTTGGTAAGGACTTGTAAGTCTGCTATATGTCATTTTATCTTGACCTCATTTTCATGGTTCAGTGGCTTAGAAATTTTTTCAGTTAAGTCCATTTCTTAACAACTGCCATGCCTATACTCTTTATATTTAGTCTGTAGTTAGATCATGGTAGGTACTTTCCAGTCTTTTATATTCCATTTGACCTTGACCTTATTTTCATGGATGAATGACTTTGTCAATTTTTTCCACTGTAGTAGCTAGGTCCACAATATTTGGTCTGAAGTTAGATCTTTGGTGAAAACTTGTCAGTATTCTGTATGGCATTTGATCTTGACCTAATTTTCATGGTTGAGTGACTTTGTATTTTTTACACTCAAGTCAATTTCTCAATAACTGTAATAACTAGGCACACCATATTTAGTCTGTAGATAGATCTTGATGGGTAAATGGTAGTCTGTAATATATCATTTGACCTTAACAGTAACCTCATTTTCACAGTCAAGTCATTTTTCGCCTGAGTCCATATTTGTAAGTCAGCTTTGTCAGTTTACAGGCGAGACATTTCTGTATCCACACTTGTTATTGGTATTAATATTGACTTTCTTGTAAATAGCTTTCTCTTGAACTTTATATTTTATGTTCAAAAAAATTCTTTTACCTGTCTTTACATTTTCAGAACACCATGTTTTCTTTTACTCCTACAGACATGGTTTTCCTATCATGTTTTGTGAGCTTTGAACTAACAGACAAAAAATGCAATTACTCTTTTGAAGTCAGAACATCTTGTATAACTTACTATTGTATAAAATTTCTAACTTTCCAACTCATTTTTATTTTATATCCTTTTGGTATTTTGTCACACAATTGTCCAGGGAAAGGGTAGGGGTTGATCGCCCAAAACCTAGTTTAACACCGCCACTTACTTTATGTGCCTGTTCCAAGCCAGTAGCTTGTAGTCCATTTGTTGTCGTTGTTTACATGCTTATTGTTATTCCTTCTCCGTTTTTGTAAATATATTAGAACAAGTTTTATACTCAATAATTATTTTCACAATTTTATTTGTCTGGACATTTAAAGATTGTTTTATGGTATGAATCACGGTTCATTGTTGGAGGTGTACTGGCTTTTGAAAAAGTTTTATTTCGTCTGTTATTTGATAAATTTCCGTCTCATGAATAAAATTATATATTATCTCAATATACGATATATATATTATTCCTTTTCAATAATAAAAGTTATGACAAATGAAATTATTGAGTTATTCGGTCAATGATGGCATTCAAATGTACATAAACTCTTCAAATACAGAAATAAATATAACTATCTATCGCAATTTGTAAAGCCCAATTTTATTTAATTCGTATTCTCATCTTGCTCTCGTTTACTGCTATGTAGCAGCGTATCAGTTAACGGAAGCAAGATGACAATTTAATTTTAATCAGATTGGTAAAAACCTTATAACGGCATTTACATGATAATTTTAAAACCTGTAAGTTTTGTCATCGGAAACTTAAAACGTTTTGAAATAAATTAAGAAACTTGGTAAAAATATGTAGAACTTTTCTATCGTAATTTTTCCTATATATCTCAATGTATATATCCTTTTAAAAATATGAAGTTTAATAATCGGGAATGGGCTAATGATGATCACTAGTATTATACACAAAATTTTTAGTTTAATATCAACGATATCTAGGCAATGCAGAAACTCTGTTAGACGAGGATTTTTCACAATCTCATTGTAAAAAATAGCCTTTAATTTCATAATAATTTTCAAAAGTAAGCTCTCATTGTTACTTTTCACCACTTCATAATGCAATATTTAAAACTAAAAGTAAAATTAAAAACTTTGTTTCACTTCATTTTTGTTTAAAAAGATATCAAACGCAGGTACAAATATTTGGTTCTAGGAAGGGACAAACAATGCACAATTCGGTGATTATCTTCATCTCACCTACCAAAATGAGATTGAAATTAAAGATACAATAGGCAATTCTTATTCAGCCTCATACCTTGATCTCCATCTTGAATTAGACAATAGAGGAAGGCTTCACACAAACTTTATGACAAGCATGATGACTTCAACTTTCTATAGTCAACTCCCGCGTTTATCAAGATTACAATTCCAGCTTCCACGGCATATGGCCTTTTGAAATTTACATATCTCATCTTTTACGTTAAGACTGTGACAATACCGGCCTAAAAATTATGTGACATAAACGACGAGCTTAAAAACAAATTACTTGATTATTTCTACAAATACAGAAGTGGATTGCTTGGACTGCCAAACAGTACTGAAACTAATGATTCAGACCAATAAATGATACCTTTATGTTTTGTTTACAATTTGTACAATTTCCGTGTTATGGTTGATGTCTTTTCTCAAAAGTTGAACTTTTTTCGGGGACGTCTGTCAGCTATCATTACCTCTCTTTAAAATCATCTTCTTGACATTTATCCCTTCTCTTATAATATATTATATATTCACATGCATTACAAAAAATTAACATGAAAGATCGACCTAGTACAGGCCCAAAATTGAATGTGTTTTTTTTAATTTTAAGTGAAAAGTATCAAATTTTGATAATTATTTTCGAGATGTCCGTTTGTTAGTAACTCAAAAAATGGCTAGATTGCTGTTTGTGTAATTATTTGAGAAATATTTTATGCTCATTATTTTCAAGAAAAAGGACTGTGTGTATCTTGAGAACTCCTTTTAGCTAACCTGTATTTCTACTGCACCACCACTATTTCAATGGTATTTGAACATCAACCGGTGCTAGTGGCAGCCTTGAACATAAAGTGAGGTGCGATTTTTTACTCCGTGTTTAAGGCCTCCTTGTTGTTTTAAAATGAAGAACAGCAATCAAATCGTTGTTTCTTTGCTTTGAGTTTAATTGTATAAACAAGAGTTTCGTGTCATTAATATTTACACCTGATTCATTCTTTTAACTTTATATTTATGCTTTAAAATCTGTTAAAACAAGACGAGATGATAATTTATTTGTATAGTTACCATTGTACAAGTACGTGCTTAAATTGCAGAATTTACTTTGTAACATACAAGGCCTACATACTTTCGTATTTCCGAGTAAAAAAAATTCTATCTATGCATGTTTTCCTCGAGTAGTAAAAAAAAGTTTATATTTTAATTAACCTGTACAGAAATCCATTCCAAAGCATACGTCATGAAAACTAGAGGGTGCACTCGACTCGCATGTAATACAAGATCGGGGTGCTCGACGCTAAAAGCCTATGTGAGTGGTGTACTTACGCCTTCTGGTGAAGATCTTCAGTACGAAGTTAGGAAAAGTGTATATTAAAAAATTTATCTATAAACAAGAATTGCAGACAGCTGTAAGGTCAAGATCTAGGACATAACGAAATATTAAGAAATAAGAAAGGAAATAAGTAGTTGTTGTCTTATTTTTAAATTCCACGAAATAGATATATAATAGTACAATTCAGCACGTAATCATATATATGTTCATGTCGTCTGATAAGATATAGTTATATAACCGTCCCCAATTGACCACTCTACACAATTAAATAGACTTAAGTCAGACGTGAATGTTTCATGTTGTTATCTACTCTGACTCTCTGGTAAATAAACATACAATAACCCCCCTAAGGTTGTTTGTAAGTCATACTACTATTAACTGAAAGCTGTAGGTCACAATACTGTTAACTGAATGCTGAAGGTGTCTGTAGGTCTCAAACTGAATAGTGAATGTGTTTGTACGTCACACTAATATTAACGAAATGTTGAAGGTATCTGTAGGTCACTATTCTGTTAAATTTACAAGAAGTCGTTTAATTTTCATGTTCGATAAGAACTTAGTATTGCATTAAGATAAAATACAAAATTACCAATTGAATGTTAAAGAAATATGGAAAATTTAGGTATGCTATATGTACATTTAAAGGAGTAACTTCTCATTAGTAGCATTAGAATCGAAAAATGCGAAGTCAAAGATTCAAATATAGCAAAAGAAGCATTCAAATCCAAACAAGTCGAAATGAGAAGCCGAATCCGACGGCAGGGACCACTAATAAGTGCTTAATTTTCAAGGCCTTTCCGTATTTTCAGTGTTTCAGACTTTTAGCAAATTCAGCAAATTTCTGTAAATAATTTTAGATAAACTTCATGTCAAACAAGTCTGATAACTGGGCTGGTGAATACCCTTCAAAATACAAAATTACCAATGTTAAATAAATATGGAAAATTTAGGTTTGCTATATGTACATTTCAAGGAGTAACC
>JAULBM010343932.1:0-12445 GCA_032357055.1 Geukensia granosissima
TTCCTATAGCTGAAAATATTATTTCTGGGAACAACATACTGTTACGAAATTAAAATTAATCATATTGTAGTTCTTCTCCATCTAATGACATATTCGTTTTTATGTATTCACAGAGGCTTTGTAACACTTAAGGAATTAAACATTGCCAGGTAACTCCAATAACTGATAACCAGATTATAGATTTATTAATGTAGCAAGAAAACGAGATCGGTGATCCTAATTCCCTTTTTTATTTTCTGATAATATATTATAAAAGCTATCTTGTCCTGTTTTATTTTAAAATTCTATCGTTTTATGTACTACTTATCCAGAAAATGTAGTTTTTACCTATAATCAACAGAAAATGTAGGATTTGCACCAGCCATTGTTTTAAAACGATTTCGGTTTCATAAAAATTTGATTGAAATTTTTCGAAAAGCACAATATAGGTTTTCTTTTGACAAACTATAAAAAATTTTTATTTAGACCCCTGAACCTCGTTAGGTTTTGTTCCGCTTAGTTTATTTATGCAACGATGAATTTGTACTTTATTTGTGTTTGACAAATGGTCATGCATTATTAATTAGATGATGCCTTGCAAAGAAACTATGAAAGTGTAGTGTAATATGTTCTGTGTTTGTCTTTACCCGTAAAATATAGAAATCGTTAAGTTGGAAGACAAGACCATGGTCAACAGAATGAAACGAAAGAAAAACATGGAACGCACAAAACTGCACTGAAAACTAAAGCTGGAGTAACAGAAAACCTACAAAAACCAGGGTTAGTTCAGGTTCTATAAATGATATATTTGCGGCTAGACTTTTAACTTAATTAGACATTATATCAATCAATTAATATTTGCCACTTATCGGATTTCCAACATCTCTTCCTAAAAACTGCGTAAGAGTTTTCGATCAACGAAATAGTATTACAATGCACCATTTTTTTTTAATTTGCGATCCAGCTATCTTATATAAAAAAAGACTTTTCACTGTGAAGTTGAGGATTTGATAAAAATATATGTAAATTTAGTTATTAAAAAACCTTGCTATTATCTAAAACTATATTTATTTAGTAAATTAATGAGCAAAACCACAGGACAGCAAAAAACACAGCGTAATAACGACATCGAAAAAAATCTTGGGACTGAAACATTATTGAGCCAAAATTCACTTTTGGTTTGAAAGGAATTCGAAGATACCAAAGGGGCAGACATTAATCGTTAAATCGGAAGACAAACAAGACCATGGCACACAACAAGAAACGAAAGACGAACATAGAACACACAACACTACACTGAAAACTAAAGCTGGGGTAACGCGAACCCTACAATAGGTACACCAGATCATGGAAAAATTATTAGTATTAAGATATAGAGAATTAAAGCACGAAGGACAGCAAACAACTTCTCATTTGTAATAACTGTGACATATTCAATTACATGTATGTTGCATACAAACCAAATTTTTGTATTAAACTACCACAGTGACGCTAGTGGCCAAAACATTAAAATATAAAAATAGGAGATGTGGCATGATTGTCCATGAGACAGTCACCCACCAAATGACAGTTGATTTTAATCTTCTACAGGTCAGTCCAATTTGTATATTTTATTGTAAAATATAAAAATAAAAACTGACAAATTAAAAACGCCAGTGGTTTCATTAGTTTATTTTCAGCGGTATAGAAATTGATAACACCTTGCCAACATTATTTTTTCAATATCCAGGATAATGTATTCAGCCCATTTTAGCTTTTCCTGAAATTAAAATATTTATATCTAAGTTGACTAAATTTAACTAATTTGCTTTAGGAAATTTGAACATCCACATATGAACCACTGTAACAGTTATTATCGTTGTCGATTTTTGAACAGATAAATACGTAGTATATATATATATGTAGGTTTTGCCGCACTTGTTACAAGTGGCACAAATGAAGGCGGGAATGGCGTCATGTTACCTTTTCTGGTCACGGGACCGGCAGCAAAAGTCCCGTGACAAGATAAGACGTCAATAAAAGTATGTATGCGCGTGAAAGAGCAAGCCAAAATTTGCCGCATTTTCTGTTTTTACGATTTTGCTGGGATATTTTGTTCCTTCTCAGAGTTTTTGGTGAGGTCAAAGCCCATCTTTTAGTAGACACTAAATACTTTGCGCATGCACAAACGAAAGCGAGCGTTGCTTCCCCGTGTTCTTGGTTTGCTTAAGTACTTGGAAAAGGGTGGACATAACCAAATCAGGTGTCTATGTTCAGATACTTTATTGAACAAAACAAAAAAGCATCATCGCTGACATTGACAAATCGTTTTTTCTTTGGGGGAGTTGACGCCTCGTCACCTTGATTCGCCTTTTTGTAAACGACTCTGCTTACAGCTGTAAATCGATTTCTATTGGTCAATAAATTCCTTAATTTTGATTGGACGATAGTATAACGAAAATTCCTCTTTTACTAAAAATATCCCCAGAATCATTTTTTGCAAATGCACGTGCCGTTCACTGCGGGTTTCCAAGTCAATATCGATTTTCCCGAGTCAATACCCTCTGTTTTTGACTTGATCCTACAAATACATTTTCTATTAGTTTTAAAATATATTACTGAATAATGCTTGTTACTTTACATTATGATTGTATAGAGTGTGGTAAAAGAAACATTGCTCAATCAGGTATTGCTTACCTTACGATTAACAAAGCCCACATGACGCAGTACAGAAGGACTGTAATGTTGGATTACTGCACACAGCGGGGTCATTACAATTCACTAAATTACTGTCTGCACAGAGTGTGGATGCTGTTGTAGGCGCTGTGAAAATATAAATTATTTACATCCAATCAAAATCGTTGTCAGTATAGCAGTGTTAGTTAGCATGTTTGTTTCCATTGCATGCATTCAGGAACCGCCTTGGTGGTGTAATGGTTAGCGTGCTCGCCTCGATTCCCGGCCGGGTCAAACAAAAGACATAAAATTGGCATTTGCTGGCTCACCGCTAAGAAAGCAAAATGTAGGAGTAGGAACAAATACTGATCGACCCAGAGTCAGAATAATGCGAAGGTAAAGTGGCATGTCTTCCTTGGACTGTTGCTTTCGTGAGCTAGCACGATAAAAATCCGGCCCAGTTCATCATTTCTCATCATAACATGCTTTAGTCTTGAATATGCATGTAATATTTGCTACTGTACATTAAGTACAATTCAATCAATCAATCAATCAATATTTTAAAATTATAGTTTAAACGCGAGCAACGACTAATGAAAATAATTATATCAAATCTAGAATTTGATTAATTTGATTTATTAGTTCCTAACACCTAAAATTATCTCAGCTGAGAACATTTTATAATTTTCAGGTAAGCTATAGTTAAATACTCAACACGATTTGTACAAAGTTGTTATCTGCTTGTAAATTAATGTAACACTTTAACTGTTGTAAGCTTAATTCGTCACGAATACACTCTCTTTTTACATAGAAACAACTCGCAGTTTATAAGAAATGTAGCAAAGCACAAGTATTTCCTGTTAAAACAAGCAGCCCTAGTATAAATACAAGAAAAATCTTACCGCATAAACCGCAGGTCAAAGGACACAATTTTTTTATTGGTCCACTACACGTTGATGGATCACATTCAATTCCAGCATAATCAAAACATGTGGATGGCATCGAAGATGTTTGAGTTGGCGCCACTGTTGTGGATTGTGCTAATATGCAAAAATGTATACTCATTGTAACAATATTATTTTACATTAATATACTGTAAATTCAGAAATTATTGCGTGCATTTATTATTGCGAATGTTGCGATGTTGGTGATAATGCGAGTTTTAATAATGCGATTTATTTAATCCTGTAACAGAAAACAACTAGCAAAATACCAAATGCGAGTTCTTAATATTGCGATTTTCATCCTGTCGCATTATTCGCAATAATAAAAAGATCGCAATAATTTCTGAATTTACAGTATGTTAGGAAGTTTATAAAACAATTTTTTTTTATAAATTTATCAATCAAAAATAAGAATTTCCTATGTTGACCAAAAAACAAAATCAGTTATCTTTTAAATATAAGGAATCTGCAAACAATTTGGTTCAATTAGCTTACAGGTTCAGAGGAGAAGATATTTTAAAACTCAGCCAAACAGACACAAGCATTGCCATGATTGTAGTCCTACTGAGATCAAATTAAGAAATTTTGTAGAGGACTTTAAATAGATGCTGCTTAGTGAGGATGTTTTAGGTGAGATATTTTTTAACAATTACCCTAACAAGAATTGTCCATGGCATCCATGTTTGTAGCTGAATCAGAATAAATGAGGAAATTTTGTAAAAGACCTACATTGTTGCTTCCTGTAAAGGCTGGATTCATTTTGGCATAGCAGTTTCAGAGGAGGAGATTTTTAACAATCAGCCAATCAAAAATAAATTGCAGATACCAAGAAATTTTATAGTCTGATTAAGGCCAACTTTTGAACAGGAACTTCAGTAGATGATTCCTGACTTGTCTGGATTTATTTGGCCCAATCATTTCACTCAACAAATTTCCTTAACATTAAGATTCTCTTGACAAACATGACTATCCTTATACATCATGAATTGCTTTTTATCACAATAATACATCTATGTAATTTAAAAATCCTCAATGAGAATATTGAGAATATTCACAATATACTTACCAATTTTACACCAGGAATTTCCATCAATGGTATTAATTCTGCAGTTACACAGTATGAAAGTCTTTTGACAAAATTTCCCAACAAATCCTGGTATGCCCAAAATTCCTCTAATTCCTACAGTTGAAAATATTAAAAATAAAACTATTTGGAAAACTTAATGGTTTTAAAAACTTCACTTTGTTTAATCGTTCTTCCATACTCAAACTATTTAAGGTTTGCTTTAGAGAGAAGTTTTTACCCCAACCACCAAAAACACATACAGAAATTTAATTTTATCTTCAAACCAGGCAGTTAAAGGGGGTTACTAGGGTAAATCATGCATGTGATTGATTGATTGAATGTTGCAGTGGCAAATATTTCACGCATATTCTGGACAAGAGCATATTAATGAATGATGATGGTGAATGAACACTGCTTTGTACTAGACCGATACGCTGAGCCGGATTTTTCACATGCTAGCTCACGAAAGCAACAGCCTGCAGGAAGACATGCCACTTTACCCAGACACATTATTCTGGCTCTGGGCCGACCAGTCTTTGCTCTTACTCCTAAATGCTGCGTGCATAGCAGAGAAGCAGCAAATACCAATTTTAATGTCCTTGGTTTGACCCAATTGGGGATCGAACTAACAGCCTTCCACACTCAAGAAGAGCACTATAACCATTATACCACCAAGGCGGTCTGTGATACATGTGTGACAGACATGTGTCACATATGTGAATGTCACATCTGTGGGTACACATTTCACATGCATTTCATGCATGTGACACATATGTCATATCGTCGTTGTTGTGCAAAAAACTTGTAAATTGGTTTTTAGGTAAAATCGGTTTATGTCATTTTTGAAGTTAACATTGTGCATTGCATTATATTCTAAATGATCGGAGCTTTAAGCCAATCAGAAATGAATGATAATGTCATGTGATAAAAAGTCGAACCCAAATTGGCAATTCATTTTGTCGATTGAAAATATCGTAACTCGAACCAATTTTCCCCAAAAGCAACAGAAAAAGGGGGTGAAGGGAAAGTGGGAGGGACCTATGATTTAAGATGTTAAATAATTATATATCCAAACCTATATCGTTGACATCTAGCAAAGAATATCTGCTCAAACTGGTGCTAGTGGCCGTCTTGAACTTATTGTGAGGTGCCAGTTTTTACTCCATGTTGAAAGCCTGACTCTGACTCTGAATTTTTGTGTCATGAATATTTACAACATATCACCCTTTTTCTGATTTTAATTCTCTGAAAAATTTAGTTTTTATTACTATTAATACATTACCATCACAAATTTAGATTGTCAGCATCCCACAACCTTCTATAAGACCTTTGCGTCACTTTGACTATACTCTAGGGCTTGTGCTTCCTACATGTCCTATCAGGATTTTATTGATATAGGGTTGCAACTGACAAGAAAGCTACTGAGCCAAGGGTTTCTCAAGGAAAATTTAACCGAGACCTTATTCTTCGAACGAAACGATATGCTTCATTGACTCTAGTTCTTGTGCTATCTAATCTTTGACACAAAGTAAATCCCCCCTTCGATAGCGGAAAGTATATTTACTTCCATATTTTCAATCAATTTTCTGTTGACTAGTCCTATACGCCTTTTATTAACGACAATGATACGTATCTTGTACAGGTAATTGAAACGACAAAAATATTTTACCTGTCGGAAAAAAACAAACCGTTCACCATTTCAAATCAGGCAGTTCATCGGTTTTTTATTTCTTGGTGTTTGTGTCCCCTTTTCTTTAAGCGATTGCAAAGTTGTCCTAGACGTCTTTTAGCTTTTTTTTCTGTGGTGGAACATAAACGTTTCACCCTAAGGGATTTGCTGTTTGGGATGCCCTTATTGCAGTGCTTTAAAAAACAGCTTCAACAGGGCAGTCAAATTATCCAAAAATGAACTATTACAATATAAAGAAAAAAGAAAAAAAACAAAGCAGGATGCCGTGTGTCCTCTATTTCCATCCGTCCTTACAGATCGTGTCGAGCATCATTTGTGAGCATTGGAAAGTAGTAGAGAATAATACCAAATTATCAAAAATAATTCCTGATCCTCCTGTTATGGCATTCTGGAAGCCAAACAGTCTGAAAAGCCTCCTGGTAAGAGCGGAGATATCACACACAGTTACAACAACTGGTGAATGCCGTTCATGTGGTGAAAAACGCTGTAAAACCTGCAAGCAACTGCAGCATACACCAACATTCACAAGCAGGACAACAGACAGGACTTACAACATCTTTTGCAACGTCAGTTGCAAAACTTTCAACGTTATTTATATGTTGGAATGCTCTGTCTGTGTTCTCCAGTATGTTGGGGAATCTTTACACCCCTTCCACAAACGCATGGACGGTCATCGAAGTGATATAAAAAGGAAACCCCTCTTACCAGTAATACAACATATGCTTTCCATTGGCCACAAACCAGCTGACTTCGACAAGATGAAAGTCACAATTTAAGCCAATTGGACGGAGGAGCAAAGAAGGGGCAGAGAAACATTATGGATCAAGGAAATAAACATCTTACATCCCAGGGGTATAAACAAAAAACAACAATAACTATACGATATACTGTCCCATTAAATATCTCTACATAATAAATATAAAACAATCTTATTCAGTTGGACTTAAAACTAACAAGAATAACTTTGAGATTGTGAGAATCGTACGATAGTTTACGATAATTTGCACAGGTAAACTCATAGAAAGAGTCACTTTCTTATTCTGCCTTGAAGTTAACACATCGCTACATTGAAAATGAACGTCGGTCGTTCGATAAATATTGTACTTTTGTAATACAATTATAGTGGTATTTCATCCACAATATTTTATATTCTAGTGTCCTTTATCATCACTATTTCTACATTGAAGTGAATGTCCATCTTCACTTTTTCAACTCGGTGTTGTTTTGTGAGTTCATATACTTATATATTATGTAAATTAGTGAGAACACACTATGTCTTTAATGTAGCATTGAATTTAGAAAAGTTCTTCCTAAGGGTGCCATGGCCTAATTAATTTAACAAAATAAACCCAGGTGACCAAGATAGAAACTCAATAACTCAAAAAAACGATGCCATCTGTAAAATCACCTCTCACAGACCTTTTCCTATTTTGAGGAAATAATTGTGCCGCCTAATGTCTTTTTAAATACAGTTTGGTTATAAAAACAAGTATTTTATAGTCTATATGGGCAAATATCTTTGTATTTAAAACGGGACATGTAATCTGATTATTTGATCATTTCTGTAACAATTTTCAAATTTCTCTGTTTTAATCATTTTCTATGCATTAAATTTTTGCCACATAAAAAGTTCACTGAAAGCAGGTCTATATCGAGTTTAAAAACAAATACTGCTGTATCTGTGGTCAACCTGTCGGAGACACCATTTACAATTTATTTAAGTGTCCTCCCTATACATTTCATACCAATATAGAGTGGCTATAAGCTGGTGATGAAAATCTGATAAAAAATAAAATATTTATATTCACACATTAAAAGGTGTATCAGAATTAATGTTTGTTGAATATTTTCTTTTGCAATATTATATCCGGCTTACACTACTCATTTCCAAAATAGTATAGTACAATTATTCGTCGTACTTTTTTCCTATGCAATTTTTCTTTTTATTTTCATCTCATCTATTACTGAAATGAAGTATTAAATAAAGACACATGTCTTTATTATTAGGTCTCCCAAAACGTAGTTTGAAAGAAGTATTATTTTGTCCCGCTTCTTTTTCTTCTTCTTCTTCGTCTTATTATTATTATTATTATTATTATTCTTTCTCTGTACCCTGAACTTGTCCGACTATTTTATAGGAGGGCTTAAGGAACTTAAACTTTATATTTGGTCATATTGTAGGTCAGTATCCCAAGGTGTGCAATAAACCTTTTTCGTTCAAACAAGAGGTCACTTGGTTAAGGGGCCCAATTGGGTATACCGTTCTAACTTTCTACAAAAAGAAGTTTCTTTGAGTTCCTGGAAAGGACTGAGTGTTGCTGGTTTGTGTGGTACAAGAGGGCAACATGTGCTACAGCTTACAAAGTTCACTTGGTAGAATTTGAGGGGTTCAAAAGGGAAAATTTTTACATTTTACTTGGTGAATTTCTTACATAATGATGATTATATAGCATCAAAGAAAGTAAGAAGCATTATGTTTTTATTGTAAAAAAGTTCCTCAGGGTTAGCTAATGCAAAAATTATTCCGACCAGAGGCCCTCATGCCACAATGCTGGGTTCAAAAAGGGGTTCAAAAATTTTTTATAACCTTTTTTGCCTTGTATATTAAAACAATACCTGCTTTTACATATTACAATATAATTATTAGGTATTGTTCAAAGTTATTTATTCTAAACAAGAGGCCAACTTGGTACAATTTAAGGGGGACTTTTTACAATTTGATAAATAGAATATTGATGTTTGGCATACTATATGTCTAGATATAAGAGATGCATGACAATTTTTCAGGGTTCCGAAAAGAGACTCAAATAATATTTCGGTGGCCCGATAGGGGTAAACAAATATGTTGCTAGAAAAAATAATATCGGGTATAGAGTCAAGCTGGGGTTTGGGCGACTTTTGTGTTTGTATCCTAACAAAGTATTTCTAAGTGTATATTTGTATTCGGAGAAGACTTTAAAAATGTTAAATTCTTTTTGCCATTGTGTAGAAAATAAGATATGTTTATAGTAGATTACTAGGAAATCGATAATGCGACTTTACAAAAAACCAAGTCTGAAATCATTTGGTACAGAGGGGTAACCATTTACGTTTTCGTCTGTTTATCGGAAATATATTAGATAGGACAGCTAGAATGCTATTGAAAATGAACGGGAAGTTTACAATTGAAAAGTTGATGATATCTTATTTTATCATATAGGCTTGTTTGAAGCTTTTTATTTTGTCAAATTCAAAATGAAAAGAAAAGTATTAGTAACACTTCACAGTGTCTGTTGTGTAAAGAATTCCAAACTTATTTTGGATAAAGGAGGTTTATGATAATAACCGAATGGAACATTGTTCAGTACAGGTAAATCATCTATATAGCGGAAGCTGAAATTGAGGTCAAAAAAGTTTTTCCACTTTTTTACAATAGCTATTGGCCACAGCATGTCCAAAAATGGGGAGTACAATAAGTGCCCATTGGTTAGGCGACAATCAGCTAGAAAACTCTTCCACCAAACACAACAAATATATTGTCAATTAGGAAATAGAAGTGGATATTCTTAAATCGAAACATCTTTCATTTAGTTAATCTGTCTAAATAAATCTTATTAAATTATTTTGAAAAGTTAGCATTTGTAGTTTTATAATTATACATGGTCATACCTAACAGTTAGAATTTGCACAATTTTAACATCATCAGTTTCATAGCTGAAAAATTCACCTGTAAATGACAACTTTAATACTGGAATGTAACAAACCTTAATACTGGAATGTAACAATACGACATTAAAAAAATATCGAAAACTTCAAACAAGGTCTTTCATTACTTATCATGAACAACTCAGTAATTAAATAATTTTATTTACTCGTAACAAGAATCCCATCTCTCCTTGAGGCTTTCTGGATATTTTTACATTTGGAACATTCCGTTCTGTTAGGTAACATGTAATTTTGGAATCCAATTGTTTAATTTTCTCATTTAAAACATTTTAAAACGAAACGTACATTTAAAAACTCCGCAAAACACATATGAAGTAGAAAATCAAAAATCATAAATAGCAAACTACATTACAAATCTCCTGGAATGGGGTTGTTTTTTACGTTTTTGAATCGCACAAAAATATTAACTGACATAAAATTGAAATTTCATGATGAGAAAGTCATATTCCAAAGCTAAATCATTCAAGATTATGCATGAAAACATAGCTTAATTATGTTTATGAACAAATATTCTGTCTGGTCACATATGAAGTTTAGATAACTACAACATGTACATATAGACTCTCCCCAATAAAAACTATTATATGGACTCCTCTCGCCATATTATATCGCTTTGCATTTTTGAGTTATGTAGGGATGAAAATTGGCCACGCCCAAATTTTTGAAACCTTTATATTTGTCATCCGATTTTGTTGGGTTTTTCCATTTGATTTCTAGTGAAAATGCAGAAAAAGTAACTCTTATCATTTATCTTTTACGTTTTACAATTTTGAAAAGATTTTTTATTCATTGGATTCCTCTCAATGAGTGCTTTAGTGTAAACATATTTCATTTACTCAAAAGAAGTAAAAATGATCAGACACAATTAAATCAAACTTAGATCGTCTTCTCCTTGGTTACAATGAATATCAATTCAATCTTAGGACACTCGTAAAATAAATTATACAAATAAGCCTATAAACATAATTACATATGAATCACAAAAAGAAAGAGGATACATAAACTAAAATATATAAATGGGTGTTTCAGTGTGATTTTATTTGAGATCGAAAGAATAATACAATCAGGCACACAGTGTATATATTCATAAAAAATGAAAGGGAAAAGAGAGGAAAACACATTTTTGGGATTTGTGTGCGCGTGTGTGGATTATATATATGGCCATGTCTATTTTAAGGTTTAGGATATCAGGAATCTTTTTGATTTCTTTATGTAAAAAATGTATTTCTGAATATGTCTTTACTTTGGTTATCATTGAGTGAACTATCACCAGATGTTAGGAGTTGAATGCTCAAGTTTAGACAATCGGGTAACCAGAAAAGGCTATCGATTAAAGTTTTACGTAAATCATTAGACAACATTCAAAGAAAAAAACGAAAAGAATTTTCTATCTAATCACCATATTTACCTGATGGATCAGACAAAATATTTACTTTATACAGATCATAATTGAGGAATGTGGCTGAGCATCTAAACTGAGTCAGTAATATGTTGAGTTTACGAGGACCATAGGAAGAGTACTTAGAAACTGGTTCACATTCAGCGTTAATTTTTTTAAGTTCAGTTTTAAATTTGACAGACTATCAGATCTACGTATGGATATGACTAATCTATTCCGCTGTCTAATGGTTGAAGGGTATACGATTTATTAGCTAAGGAGAGTCTACAAAAAGGGACAATTATATCTTCAGCGTTTCTTAGGGGGTACGTCGTTGTACTTTGTATAGAGGGTGGAATCAGGCTACGAAGGTACTGAGGTGCATTACCATTTTGAATATTATAAAAAAAGGTTGTAATTTTCTTTTCTTCACACTTTCTTAAAGAGATTCCTCCACTTCTTGATAATTTTTTCTTGTATTAGTAAAAATTGGTTGACCTGTAATAATGCGTGCTGCTTCTAGTTGCATGAGTTCTAGTCTGTGTGCATTTTCGACACCACAGTTATTCCTATACTTCACACGCGTATTCAAATATCGATCGAATATATACAAGATATAATTTTTTCTAAATTAGACCTACTTAATTAGTATTTCAGTTTTCGTAAAACATTTATAGGCTTTGATGCATTCAATATAATATTGTCTATTTGGGAACTCCACTTTGCATCATCTCTAAGGGATCAAAATTTAAAGTTACCTCAGCGATAACATTATATTATTTTCTCTTGTCTATTTTATCAACCTTGTATCATACCCTAATTTTTTTAAGAACATTTTAAGTTTAAAAATTACAATACTTCCTTAAAATGTAAAAACTATCCGTATAAATCCTTCTACTTGTTATTTTTTTCAATATCTTGTTTAGTGACTAGTTTCTCACCTTCTATTCATTATACTGATTACCACCACCTGTACATTTATGCCGCAATGGAAGCGGGAGGTTTGGCGCGCCGTAAAACCTAGATTT
>JAULBM010343943.1:0-12444 GCA_032357055.1 Geukensia granosissima
GCCCTGAGTGCGGAATGTCGTGGGTTCGATCCCTGGTCGGGTCAAACCAAAGACATTAAAATTGATATTTGCTGCTTTTCCACTAAGCACCCGACACTAAGGAATGTCGGCCAAGAGAATGTCTGGGTAAAGTGGCGTGTCTTCCTGTGGACTGGTGCTTTCGTGAGCTAGCACGTAAAAATGTTAAAAATCCAGCTCATCGTGTCAGTCTAGTGCAAAGCAAGGTTCATTCATCATCATTTTTCCTGAATATGCATGAAATATGCTGGACGTTAAACAACATTCAATCAATCAATACTGTATTCCGGACCGCCTACGGGTGTAATGGTTACCGTGCTTGCCTCGGTAGGGGAGGTCGTGGGAACGATTCCCGGCCGGTTCAAACCAGACATATACATTGTGTAAATAGGTACTTGCTTCACCGCAAAGCGCTAAGAGCAAAAACTGGTAGGCCCAAAGTCAAAATAATGGGTATTTGTTAGAAGTTTTAAGCCTTCGTTTGTAGTAGCGAGAGTAAATCGATGTGGCTTGGTATGTCATCTCTTATGGCCAGTCGTCTTATGTTACTAGTATTAGTTTTTTGCGCAAGATTCAGTTTTTTTTATAACACGGATTGCTTATGTTATTTTGGTTGCGATATCAAAATGAGTGTCCTTCCTTCTTCCGTGTCTTTTTAAGGGTATATGTAGTCATCCGATGATAATATGTTCAGCTGTAAAACAGACGAGCCTTGTAATCGGCTGATTTACAACTGCCGTTTAATACAACTTAAGAAATTGGAAACTAAATGTTTTGTGTGATGAGCCGTAACACCTCTCTTTGATCATTGAAGACAAGTGATGTCTTTATCTGGGCTTTATCATGTTAAACATGTTCGGAAAGTTTATTAAGGTTCAACTGGTATCGCTTTCTTTAATTGTTAAGTAATTTATCAGAGGTGCAATCGCACAAGAACGTTAAGAACATTGAACCCATGATTAGACGGGCATCTCCTGACCCTTCAGTAGTATCACATACCCGTCGGGCGTACGCATCATAGATTATACACAATACAAACAGTTTTATCTAGATTACAGTATAATTTGGAGCGCCAGTTTAACTACAACCTTTATCCTTCCTATAATTAATCTCAGCAGGTGCATGTTTTCGAGAGAAAAAGTTTCACTTAATTTTTGGATACTTTTGCAAACCATTAAAAAAGTTCCAAATATGAAGGCTAATTGAGGACGCTTGCACATATCTAGAACGAACTGACATTTACATAGGAAAACACGTGGTTTTTTGGCTTATACGGCTAGTAAGTTGGCTAGCATGGTTATCGAGAATCAAATCACCATTCTGCCAAAGTATAAATTTGCAATTGATTCAGGTACACACTTTGATTTTTTTTATTACAGTCATCACTATGACATGCATTAGACAACGGACATTACGTCCTACTTCCTGATGGCCATCCAAATTTAACCAGTGCAAAGCTGGCACTGTACTTGCGTCGACCGCGCTCATTTGGTGGAAATTTAGTTGCTATGAAGTTGTAGCATTGGGTGAGAGTTCACACTATGTCAAAATTTTAAAAACTCTGAAAATTCGGAAGAATCGAGAAGAAACCAGACATCACCAATCCTGGCATTTCATAAAAATTTTGGAAAAATCGGGTACGAGGACGACATGGCGAAAACATACTAACAAAATCACATAACTCTTGAATGAAATATTGACAAAAGAAAAACGAAAGGGAACTAGGCAGCACCAATCCAACATCATGCCAAAATTTTGGATGAATCGAACAAAGTGTACAATCTAACGGCGACCGCAGGTTATAATCTTCCAGTCCGCACTTCATTCTTTTCTAATTAAATTTGTCAGTCTAAATAAAATTTGACTTAGAATCTTTTTCTATTTATTTGTTGTTAAATTGGTATTCTCCTCACCATGTACAATTTGATTTATCTGTTCCCTTGCATATACGTACGAGACAAACCTCAATGTACAACAATTTAGAGTTGAATTATGTATTACAACTGTCTCTATTTAATAGGAAAGTAAAATGACGTAATACAACCATAAGCTAAATGACATGCAGGGAATAGCTTTTATCTGTCATTTTTCACAAGACATCTCAGCGTCAGGGGTTCGTCACATGAAGCTCATTTGAAAAATTGAAAATTCCCAAACTGACGAGTGGACCTTCGTCCTTAGAGATATATCACCCTGTGGCGGCTCTCTCGAGGGCGACCGGGGTATAGAATTAGGCCGTTCTTTTTCTCTGCCTGCAGATTGAAACCCCTACTAAATGTCCGTTTGTCCGTTGGTTGGACGAAATGTATCAATATTCGACCACCCGAAAGTAGCCAGGGGGAGAATTCCCCCTGGAGGGAGAATGACACGCTCTCAGCACGTTGAAGTCCCCCCTGCAACAAATCATACGAGTGGTCGTTGGTGGCCAGTTGCTAAGGCGAAATTAATTACCCATTCGGCCTCCTTTGGCCTTGACCCCCAGCCCACCCAGTTCTCGTGCTGAATATGCATAAAATATTTGCGGCTAGTTTGTTGTAGCGCCTTTTATTTTTGGTGAATCTTATTCTTATCCGTACTGTTTTAATAAAATAAAAACAAGCTTGAAAAAAAATAAGCGTTATCTACTCCTCCCCAGGACATGTAAGTACAGTCGACCCTCATTATAACCTCATTCTTTAAAACAGAACCCCTCTTTATAACAGCATAGGAGGTTTTCCATTCATCATTTTTTTCATTATATTTGGATTCTTTATAACAGGAAATTCATTTTAACGTCACAATTGTCAGGGAGAAAATGTGGTTGTTATAAGTTGGGTCCACTGTACTAACAAGAAAAATAATGTTTTACACATATACCGACATTTATAAGATTACCTTTCTATGTTTGTTGTCATTTGCTCCTAGAATTAATTAAAAACAAACACTTTTTACATACTTTCTTTATTTTCTGTTTTATCATTGAACACATAACAAATAGAGATCTCAAAAATAACACATGCCATAGCCCTGAGGCTGAACCAAGCCAATAAAAGTCTAAAATGTTAAACTGCAGTTTGATCAAATAAGTCTGGCCGGTTAAGGATGAACATTTAACCTTAAAGAGTGACTAAGTTTGTCAATCTTGGGTCAGATTATTATCATACAATCTTCAAAATCCATGTTTTAATTTAAAAAACAAATCAATTTTTTGTTATATTGTACAAAAATATAAATAAAGTGATTATTATTTATGATTTTCATCATATTATTTGTTTTTTTTAAAACCCTTAGGCAAGACCTTTCCATTTAGGTGGCACAAAATCTATAGAAAAAAATTACACCGAATAATCAAAGGCTATAGCATGTTCAAATTGTTTATAGTGCAATCCACTTTAATTGTTATCTAGACAAAAAATGAAATAACATCTTAAAATTGTAAAGTGTGACATATAAATATAGTTCTATTGTTTAGTGTAGTGACTTGGACATGTTCTATTCTTAATGTTCAAATATGATATATAAATTCATACAGCACCAAGAAACCAAATAATATGTATCTATTTTCCAGTAACACCCTCTTTATACAATGAATATATACTGTATAACCTTTGTAAATATAATATCCTGGTGTACAGATGAAATTGTAGATGGATACTGTTGATGCATGGGTTGCCATGAATATAGAATGTGTGAAGTATATAAAATGCAGGATCACCATAACCACAGCCAGGTGACAGGTGTCTTTGTTTGATTTGTATATACCTATACAATTGTGATGAACTTCACAGAAAAAAAACATAGTTCCAGTAATATGATGCCTATAGTGTACCCACCAAGACCATAAAACAGACAAATAAAATAATGATGTGGAATATGAAACATCCGAGATCTTATTAGCATACAATAGACTCTAAAATTCAAATAACAGTTTAAAGCATATTTACAAATCAATTGCACTTATCAATATCACAGAATAACATTTTGGTCCCATGAATTCGTCCAGTATTAATGAGCTGTTTGAGCTGTCAATATGCTGAAGTAATCAACGCTCAAGATCCAAAGGACTAGGTCCTTCCTGTGTCCGGATTATTCATTATAACACGCTTAAAAATAACCAAGCAGCATAACCAGACAATCCAAGTGACCAGCAATCAGAATACTGTAAAACCTGATGCCTGGACTTATACCGGGCAATTCGTACGTCCACTAAGCAATGCCTGCTTTAGAACCGAGTTCAAGTCTTTAAAATATGGAGAACACGTTAACTTAAGCTGGCCTAAGCGCCATTTTCCAGTAAATAAAAATAGTTCGGAATCATGACCTATATTACATCGTCTATGAACAGTCATGCTCTCTGTTTTATAAGGTCCATTCCCTTTATGTTGCTGATATGACAACAGTCTTCTCTGTCGGACTGCTTTAGAGATCTGTATGTTGATGTTAGAGATTTCCTCACTATGCGTGACGTTGTTCATAGAACCAATCAAAACTGAAAAAAAAAGTTATACAGACAATTTAAAACACGAGGTAAATGATTCACTACTTTTTAGGATGATGGTTCCAAATTTGTTGAGGAAAAATACCACATTTAACAAAGTCGCATATACCTTATGGAGACATTTCGTAGATTTTCTTGTTTATTATGTATTTAAAAGTTTCAAATGACCCCTTAGGCTAATAATGAAAACCATACCAAAGCCAAAAAAATCCCACATTAAAATTTTACTGGTATTTTTTATCCCCTTAGGAAAAACCGAGTCTTGTTTCCCACGGCTGCATTGTTGTTATTTTTCTGATGCTTTCAAAGTATCACGTTAGTTTTAATCTCAAACGTTTTGTCTGAAATAACACTTTAAACGTAAAATATGTCATAAAGATCGGAAGGTTACGAACATTTTATATCACTCTGCAATATGACTACATTGAAAGCTTCAACATGAAGAAGATTAAGTTGAAATAAACAATTTAAAAATGATACTTATATCACAACAGTTAACTAATCTACTGTGCAATGAATTAACTAAAAATGTGCCTTATAAAAAATTTCCAGTCTGTTGACTCTGAAAAAAAGGATGTCATCTACTTGCACACGGCATTTCCCATTAGTATGCTTTATGATAATATCTTAAACTTGCAAAATATTTTAAGTGTTTCAATATAATTTAGCGGCTGTACACTATATGCAGAACTGATAGATACTTACCAATGTCATGAGTACAGTATGCGTTGATAAGCTCCTTTTCTGTACATGGCCTACATTCTGAAAGAAAAAAAACAATTTGCAGACGTTAATTACTGGCTAATGAAGCTGACTAGAGAAATATGGCAATAATTTTGCAAGACAATAGGCATTCAAAAGATAGAAAAGTAAACTGTACCAACAAAAATGTTGACAAAGGGTATAAAATAGTGTTAGAAATAAATGTTATGTTTAACTTGGCAATAGTCAAGTTTAACTCAGCTTGCCTTTCGCAGCTCCACCTTTACAATAACGAACTATTCTATGGAGAGAATACTGAGTGACTTTGTGTTAGCCTGTTGACAGGGGCATGTTGAAGAGAATACTGAGTGACTTTGTTTTGAACTGTTGACAGGGCATGTTGAAGAGAATACTGAATGACTTTGTGTTGGTCTGTTGACAGGGGCATGTTGAAGAGAATACTGAATGACTTTGTGGTGGCCTGTTGACAGGGGTATGTTGAAGACAATACTGAGTGACTTTGTGTTGGCCTGTTGACAGGGCATGTTGAAGAGAATACTGAGTGACTTTGTGTTAGCCTGTTGACAGGGGCAAGTTGAAGAAAAAACTGAGTGACTTTGTGTTGGTCTGTTGACAGGGCATGTTGAAGAGAATACTGAGTGACTTTGTGTTAGCCTGTTGACAGGGGCATGTTGAAGAGAATACAGAGCGACTTCGTTTTGGTCTGTTGACAGGGGCGTGTTGAAGAGAATACTGAGTGACTTTGTGTTGGTCTGTTGACAGGGCATGTTGAAGAGAATACTGAGTGACTTAGTGTTGGCTTGTTGACAGGGGCATGTTGAAGAGAATACTGAGTGACTTTGTTTTGGTCTGTTGGCAGGGCGCGTTGAAGAGAGTACTGAGTGACCTTGTGTTGGCCTGCTGAAAGGGGCGTGTTGAAGAAGCTCATTTCCCTGGGTTGCCAATATAGTTATATCAGATATCACAGTAGTGAACAAAAGAATATGTAATTTATCTAACTCGTATATATCGGACAAGTTGCAATTCATTTTACTTGACCTTCACAATTTAACTTTGTCTGCAAGTGGGCAAGCAGTAATATATATTCTAACACTGAATTAAAATGTACAAAAAATATGAATAATCCGTTTCGAAGTTTTCATCATGCAAAGATTTTTTACCAAACGGCATATCGGACAAATTTTTAGTTTACCTATTCCATTTTAACTTTGTCGGTCAAGTGAGCAAACAGCTTTTTCTAACAGTGAATTCGATTTTTTTTTAACATGAAAAACTTTTAAGCACCAGCTATTTTACCAACGACAGTGCCTTTGGTCAAAATTTATAATATGTATAACATGTTGCACATACATTGTATTTTGACAAGTGAACCCGAACCTTCAAATATTACGGTATACACTGATTTTAAAATTTAGAGGAGACAGACGACTTCATGTTGACATAGATAATAGGAGGGCTCAAAGAGGAAACCCCCTATACAGGTCACAAGGTGGCGTTTAAGAATGACCTCAGGTCATTTAGGCAAATGAGACGGGTCACCTAAGATCAAATAATTTTTGAAATTCCTAAGTAACTTTAAATCATAGGGTACGTCGCAAGGTCCCCTACCAGACCCCTAAAGGTCAAATTTCTAACTCATTAAGTCTCAATAAGAAACGGAAGCGGTTTTAATGAACAACCTGCTGTAGGCTAAACATAAGCTGGTGTAGATATGGATGTTATAGAAATATCTTGTCAGTTTGTAATCTCACGGAAGCCATACATCGAGTATCATAAATGATGAATATTTTATTTGAACTATCTACCCAGATGAAAGAGCGGGGACACTGTAAACGAGATGAAGTAAACAGATACCCGTCTCACCTGTAATTCAAAAGCTATGACGCGGCTTTTGAATCACTATCACCTAGGTCATCTTGCAACATAAACTATACAGAAAAAGAACATCGCATGTTCGTTGCATTTAGAAGTGAAAAATATTTCAATTCATTACATTGTATCCGTTTAAATAATAGAGCTGTTCGACTTGCAATCTATTTATGATGTGATATTTACGACACAATAGACTGACGTGAAGAATGATTTGAAATTTTTCATTTCTGAACGTCCATAGAATTATGATAATGACTGATATGAAAGACCGTTTTTGAAATTCTTTATATGACATAAAAATTAATGTAGAGGAAAGGTGTAATAAATGGTCTGTAATTAACTAATTCCACACAAAATGCTGACAAAGTTCAAGTATGACAATTTTACAGCTCAAAAGAAAACTTGAATTTTAAATCCCTACATCTCATTATACTTTGTAAGCAACAGACATAACTGTTTATTAATTTGTATTGATCAAATCGCGAAAGAGGTATGTCCTTTTCCCCTAGTATTGGTTCACTGGTGCTGCCATTTTCTAAAAGTTGTAAAAAAAAACCCGAACTTTTGTGAATAGTTAGTCTATTTCATATATTAAAAAAATTTCATCAATTTTGCTTAACTATAACATGCAAGATAAATTGAAGAAATTATTACTGACTGAACTTTGCTTTTAAAGCCTGTTTTCACACAATTTGCCCAATTTTCGCTAGTTAATTTTAAAAATACGACCTGAAGGACGTCCACAACCATAATAAGTTTTTTTAAGGATGGTTTCCACATGTTAACGATTCTTCATCGTTTAACGTGAGAGCTATTTGCTTTGCTTGTTAAATTAAAAAAATAACCTTTATTTTTATTTCTGGTTTTCGAACAAGCTCTACACTAATAAATCAAAATTCGTTGTTTTTAAAGACTTATCCATTGTAGTTTTTCAAATGGATACATATGTGTATCAAGCTGTCTTAATGACATCCAGATTTCATCAAATTCAATAGATTCATGTTTTACCATTAAATACTATTTTCCCACTAATACGATTTATATCAGATATGTAGATAAATTGTTTTAATACAAGTCAAGTCAATAAAACCAATGTTTTCGTGTGTTGGTTGATTTTCAGTTTCTACACTTTACGAAAAGATCGTATAGTTTGAAATCGGCGAAGAAAGCTGGCCAAAATTGTTGACGGAGATATTTCTTATAAAAATACGAGATGTGGCATGATTGTCCATGAGACAGCCACCCACCAAGTGACAAGCAAAAGTTTGTTTGTTTGTTTGTTTGGGGTTAAACGCCTCTTTCAAAAATATTTCACAGAGGCGGACCCATGCAGGACCTCTTGAATCCCATATTTTCTCGATTTCTAATGGAGATTAAGACCAAAATTTTACCCAAACTTCTATTTTTATCATTTTTGTGTTTCAAAAGGGGCGGCCCCCCTGGCTCTGCCCCTGTTTCAATCATATCGCGGCGGTCAGTTCTACTGGTGGAGGATACTGGAGTACCTGAAAGAACCACCGACCATGGGCAGGTATCTTCAAACGTAAGGACAATGCACGTTAAGCCACATTTTTGGCTCAACATTTTGACTTATGATCATATCTATATTCAAAGAAACTTGTGGGGCTTATCGCACCTACTCTCTAACAAAGGCGATACAATGTCCGTTCGAATCCATTTTTTATATTTTAATATTTTACTCAGCAGTAGTTTTGTAATTCCAATCACTATCACCATGATTCGAAAAGTTAATGCATTTCTGAAGCTTTCACCTAAAACTTGTGCAAACGACATCTACATTCGTGTGGTAACATGGAAGCCCGTTTCAAGGACGTGTATGACCATATATACGGGTCCATGTTGCCCGTGGAGAACTGCCAAGAGAATAAATTATATATGTGCATCATTCATTGTTTTGAAGGGTCATTATATAGGTATTTAGTAAATTTTTATGATCTTTATAATGCGGTTTATTGTAATTGAGAAACCTTCAGGAAGTTCGGAACGCATGTTCGAAAAAAAAAAGATGTGAAGCCGAACTGAACTTAGTTTACGGTAATTCAGAAAAACTGCAAATTCCTATGTTATAAATATTATCATGTCTGCTGCATCGCATCAATAAAAACGGTAAGATTATATTATAGATTATATTAGATATAGAAATCTTTCTCAATTTCATTTAAACTTGATTTGAAATAAAGTATCCACGAAGATTAATGTCATGTAGGGAACAATGACTGTCCATTTATTGTCACCTTGAATTAAATACGTTTTTCTTGTTAAGACGATTTAAAACCAATTGCTTGTTTCTTAAGTTGTTTCTTGTCAAACATTATGTTAGGCTAACCGACAACTGGACCAGTTTAAAACTCATCGAGTGCCTTCCTATCATTGTTCCGGCTGTGAACGTGTTTCGGCACATCCATACCCTTGTCAATAGAGGATTACTACTTCTATTTAAATATGTTTTACATTTTAATTTAACACTCCACTATTGACCTAAAGTAATTCTGATTTTTCTTTTATTACAACACCTGTACGAAACACTACTCCCGTTATATATCCATGTTTACATTTGGATACGTGTTCTATCGTATTTCGAAAATAAATAAGGTTTGTTTACTATGTAAGTAGAAAATTAGCATTTAAGATTGGACAAAAATCAGTCGTATTGTCACCTCGAACTTGCTGCAAGTGTGTCAATAAAAAGAATAAATATAACTTCCTACCACAGACATTCCACAAATCCATGCAACTATATACAAATATATCACAGACATTCCATAATTCATACCTATGTATATATGTGGGTCTGGTCAAAACAGATGTTATCTTTATATTTCTTTAAGTCAGAAATATGTATTTCATTTGGTCAATAAATGCAACAAGAAATTTATTTGATTTGACTGATTTCCTACTTTTTGTCCCTACCTAAATCCAGAAAATCCCTTTACCTGCATTTTGATGTGGATTTCAATTATAGCACTCGTTTAGCAAACGATTCTAAGCCATAGACCTATAATCACTAAACCTTTGAACAAACCTGTGTGTTAAAACAAAAATATTTGATTCACCCACCCCTAACCTTCTCCACAAAAGAAAAAGAAGATAATTTTGTTTATATGGGAGATGTTTTTACTCTAAAAAGATGAGTACTATTGTCAGATTTCTTTCAGCAACAAGAACTGATTTCTTTGAAAAAAAGATATAAATCGCCGTTCTGTGCAAATTGTTATCGTTTTTTAGTGAATTTAAATATAGAT
This sequence comes from Geukensia granosissima, assembly GCA_032357055.1. NCBI lineage: Eukaryota > Metazoa > Mollusca > Bivalvia > Mytilida > Mytilidae > Geukensia > Geukensia granosissima. The sequence goes on from JAULBM010343943.1 coordinate 10,354, forward strand.
CAAAAGCTGACAAAAGTAGAAAATTTGAAATGTTTCCTATGCGTTTTGAAAACCTCTATTTGCAAACAGATATTGGCAGAGGCAGAATAAAGATCTAAACGTTAACAGCTGATTTTCAGTAATACACAATCTGTAATTTATAGTGAAGTATGTATATTTACCTTCCATGGAACTAAATAATAGATCGTTGTTTCTTTTCTCCATAATGAATTGCAAATCTACGAAACCAAAACCAATGGAATTCACTGTTCTCTCTGGTTCTAAAAATAACTTCACAGTCGTGTCAGACGACAATATACAAGTCTCCTTCGTTCTGCTGTCTGCACTAAGTACGGGCCTCAGTGTCGAAGGTCCTTCGTTTGAGGACAGTGAAGTTTTTGTCCGTTCTTCAGAAACCTGTACCCGCACATTTTCTACTTGCAAAACAAAACATAACTGAAATTCATTACGAAAACTTGGTTTGAATGTCAGTCCTAATGCTCCGTCGTGGACATACCATCTAAAGCTTCCTTCGTTGCAAATTGGAATGTAGTTTATGATTGCCCTCTCGACTGCAGGATCCTCACTAAAATAAAAATAAACTCGTTTGCTATATACAATCATTACTAACTACCATACCTGTTGTATTTACTACATGTTAAGACAACAAGTGCAACTGTAAAAAAACGAGTTCAGTGGACTGGGCCCGTGTCGCTAACCTGGCTCTTTTCCAATGTCTTTTTCCAATCAGGTTAAAATAAAAGGTCTTCGCTTCGTACGCAGTGTAATTTTGACATTTTCAATCGTTGTTTTTCTAGTTTGTCTACAATGTTTGATAAAAGAAAGAAATGCAAGACAGCAAGGCACCTTTTCAAAGAACTTGTTTCGTGCCCCACGGCAATCTAGTGAACTAAAGGCAACTGCTTAACGAGAAATCATGCAGTGCACATTACAGAAAAGATGTGGATTGTCTTTATAGCATATATTCCTGGCATATCGTTTCTTTTAAATTTTAGTACCATATGCATAGATATTATGTTTTAGACCTATTGAATACTCCTTTCATTATCAGTAAATCAAAATCAAGTGGCTATCGTGTTTTGTTTAATAATCGGGACAAAATGAGGAAAATTTTAAAACGTTACAGTTTCTATTTTTTTTTATTATAGCTTAGTGATTTTACGTTAATTAATGTTAAAAAAACAGCTATAAATCAGAAACAAGAACTTCCTATGAGAGCTTTGTCGGATGTCTTCTTGGAACATAATTGGAATATTTTATAAAGGAACAGACAGAGAATTATGATGCATCATCCCATGTTGAGGTTAATTTGGCTTTGTCGGTTCAAAGAATTTTCTTAAGACTTTACCAGTAACTGAAACTAGTGGCCATTTTAATGGACGAAATATATGCAAACTCTAAGAAGGCAATCCCAAAAAAGATTCGTAACAGGTTTCCGTCTATTTGGCGAAACGGTTTCAGAGTACAAGATTAAAGTATAAATGTTAACAGACAGACGGAAGGACAGCACACGATGTGATGACAAATCGCGCGTGTTCTTTGACCAGGTTTGTTAATTACCTATAGCTACTGCACGGATATGATCGCACCAGAAAACATTAAAATGCTAGCTTACACTTAACTTATAAAAAACTTTGTACAAAATTCATTATTTGTCCTCCAATATTTGAAGATTCACCATAAATAGATCACAAAAATCCAGATTGAATTTGATGTATACACTTATAAAAAAGAATATAGATTATTTTGTGGATGGCCATTTCGCTCATTGACAGTGCTCCTGGGTGTCAAATGTTGGAAACCCGATCACAAACATCAGTACCATGTCATAAATATATTCACTGTTTATCTTTTCTTAGTTAAAACAATGGTCAACAGTGCTTTGTTTCACTTTAAAATAATACTCCATTGATATAATGCTAATTATATTTATAAACGAAAACAATGCAAATAAAACAAGAATAAACGCCTCAGCTGCTCAAAATATCGCATGGTAAATGCGATTTCAAAAACTAGACAAGTGTGGACACAAAAATGTCTCGCCTGTATATGTGGCTTTGACCCTATAAACGTGTGGACACACTAATTTTC
>JAULBM010343954.1:0-12444 GCA_032357055.1 Geukensia granosissima
CAATATTGGGTGTGCTTATTGATTATTAGGAGTACATATCAGTCTGCCACATGTCTTTTGTCCTTGACCTCAATTTCTAGGTCCATTGACTAGGGTCAAGTTTTAATGCTTAGGTCTATTTCTCATTTACTATTAGTGGTAGGTCAATTGATTGATTGTTATGAGTACATGTCAGTCTGCCACATGTCTTTTGTCCTTGACCTCAATTTCCTGGTCCATTGACTTGAGTAAAATTGATTTGTTTTATTTAAATGTCTTGGTGGTATTACCTGCAGATATATCTTGATTAGAAAATTATTGTGTCCACACATTTATAGGGTCAAAGCCGCATATACAGGCAAGACATTTTTGTGTCCACACTTGTTTTACTAAATAGTTACTAAAGTTATCCTGTTTTAAGCTAAATAAACTCCAACTCAGTAATACTTCACAATTTTTTTAACTGATGACTGTTTTACCAATATGTATATTCATTTACAGAGGGCTCTTAGGTGGCCATGTTTTGGCCGCATATCTTAAGAAAAGAAAGAAGGGTTTAGAATGGTACACAGACGAACTATTAATGATGGCTAAAGATGTTGGATATAGATTACTGCCAGCATTTAATACAACCACTGGTATCCCTTATCCTAGAGTAAGTCAGAGTACTATATAGATTAACGCCAGTATTTAATACAACCACTGGTATCCCTTATCCTAGAGTAAGTCAGAGTAATATAAAGGTATAAATGGTAAAAATTGGATAACCAGGGATGTTATTTTTTCGCAGATTTGCAGATTTCTGCTGGTCAAATCCTGTACAAATTTGTTTCCATATGTTATTATATACATTTCTGCCAAGTCATGAAATCTCCAAATCACGTCCCTGATAAGACAAGAGGTTAAAAAAACTAAACACTTCAAACCAAATTTACTCACCAACAACTAACAACTTGCAAAAAAACTGGAAAAGCACGCATGGAACTTAGTTTATTGTTAAAGACCTAATTGGATATATTTTAACTTGTGTTACAAGAAATTCGTTGAATTGTCTTTCTATGTGTGGCTCCAATTAAGTTTGATCCAGAAAAGCGATATACACACAGTTAAATTGAATATTTGATAGAAACATTTGCAGGATGTGAAATATGTCTTTTTTAAATATAAAGGCAATAATTAAAATAACCTGCAGAATTTTGTAATTCAAATTTTTTTCAATTTTGGATGACTGTCTCAGAGATAATCATGACACATTCTATTTCTATGCACAGACAGAACTTTAGTAAAAAAATAAAGATAAAAAGATGTGGAAAAATTCTGAACAGTAAAAAAAATTTTACCGACTATCAACTAACAATAGAAAAAAAAAACAGAGACATTTCTCAGATTTTCGCCCAAAAAATTATGTCCATAAAAATAAGGAAACAAAAACAACAGGAAATATTACTACATTAACAGTATCAGCAAAAAAAAAAAAAAAAAATGAACCGACTATTTACCAACAACTAACAAAAAAACGGAGACAATTTACAGATTTTCGCAAAAAAAAAATTTTGTCCGTAAAAACACCATGCAATATTACTACATTTACAGTATACATGTATTTCAACTATGTATTGATTGTTTTTGTAGGTTAATTTACGTCATGGTATTAGAGATTTGGCCACTAAATATAAAGATACATGCACGGCCTGTGCTGGTACCATGGTATTAGAATTTGCAGCATTAAGTAGGTTAACAGGAGATCATATATTTGAGGTGAGATACTGTGAAATATACAAGTTTATTTTTTGTGGTGATAAATTTTCATGGATTTCTTGAACTGACCTTTTCATAAAGGACAATGGTTGTTAAGGCACATTTTTGCCCATGAATTTTGCCAAAAAAAATAAAAATGGCTAATATCTATTTTCCATGCCCAAGAATTTTGCAAAAAAATAAAAAAAAAATTGCTTATATCTATTTTTTCATATTGTTCGTATTGAAAAGTGTCTATTAAGGAAATTCCAACATTTTTTGTCTAATTGGTTCTACAAACATCACAAGGGACATAGAAATTGCTTAATTTGATACAGTTTTGTCAACTTTAATTAGATCACACATAAACATCAAAACCAAACTTTGTACAATTAAATATCTATCAATTACACATGTTTTTGTGCATCTATATTAGTTTGGACAAAATTTAAGTAAAGAAATTTTAACAGAAAATTTATATTCTTTATAAAATAGTCAAATATGGCTGGTGTTTTTGTTTTGAAATGATAAAAATTATATATAAAAAAAGTTATGAATTATTGAAAGACGGTTATTAAACAGCATTTTAACAACAACTTATTGTAATGTCACAACCTCTAAAATTTGGGCCAAATATGGGGCATAACTTACCTACTCCTGTAAGAACCCAAGGAAATGAGAATTTTACCAAACAATTAGAAATACTTACAGTTTCAGCAGAAACTAATTTGATTAGTTCAGTAAAAATGTGTTTTAACAATGAAGTCCTACCTACTGCTGGAAAAGAATTAACTGCCGACTGCTATCTTTGTTATTTTAGGCAGGACAGAAAAAGGAGGAATTTTTTTTTTTGGATACGCAAATAAGTTTCTTCAAAATTTCTTTTTTCATGAATTTACATACCACCGAAGGTTTTTATACAACCATAAAAGAATGGTCTTATTATGGTTTGGTGCTGTCAAAGGCATAGGCTTTGTCATTTCCATATGTGTCTGTATACAGGATGGTTTCCACATGAAAACTTTTGTTCCTGAAAATGGCTTATTTTAATATTTTTTTCTCTTGTGAATGGACAAAAACAAATGTCAACGAAAGTAAATAAAATTACAGTAATAAGATTTAATAAAGTATATTACCTGGAGATTCTACATTTTAGAAAATAAAGGGGATATGGAGTAAATATTCATGACACAAAAATCTCATATGTACAAGAAAATTTCAAGCAAAGGAAAAGTACAATGATAGCTGGTCACAGTGAGGCCTTCAACACGGAGTGAAAATTGGCACCTCACTGTAAGTTCAAGACAGCCGTAGCACCTGTTTGAGCGTAATTCTCTGCTAGTTGTCATAATAAGATAAGTAGGGTAACAAGAGATCCTAAATTTGACTGGTAGAAATTACTTCAGAGAAATTTAAAGAAACAGGTGGGATGTTATTTCATGCTGCTTGAAATAAACAAAGAGTTATCGTCAGGTAGGGTCAAATTTGGCACTGAAATTTCAGTTAAAATTTTCCAATATACCAGGTAAGCAAAATGTTTGAAAATGCCAAATCAATTCAAAATGGGTACAATTTTTGATTTGGGACATTTTTGCTTAATATGACTTTTTTGCTTGTAAGATATCTTATTTTATTTTAACATTTTTTCTGTAAGAAAATTTTGTCCAAGGATGCATCAATGTTTCTATTACCATAGCTATTTCCATGTAAACTAATTCTCTCAGGTTAAAAATCTGTTTTTTGTAGGGAAAAACTCATAAAACCATGGCTTTTCTATGAGAAAAACTGTACATAATTGTAATTTTGTTTTTGAGAAAGCTCATAAACCATGGATTATCTATGGGAATGAACTGCTTCATCATAATTTTATGTTTGTAGGAGAAAGTTCATAAAGTGATAGATTATATATGGTAATGAACTTTGCTCTAATTTAGATTTTTTATCATTGTAGGAGAAATCTCATAAAACCATCGATTACCTATGGGAATGAACTGCGCTCTAATTTAAATTTTATGTTTGTAGGAGAAAGCTTTTAAAGCCATGGATTATCTATGGGAACAAACTGTGGTCCATTACAATTTTTATCTTTGTGGGAGAAAGCTAATAAAGCTATGGATTACCTATGGGAATGAACTGTGCTCTAATTTAAATTTTATGTTTGTAGGAGAAAGCTTATAAAGCCATGGGTTATCTATGGGAACAAACTGTGCTCCATTACAATTTTTATCATTGTAGGAGAAAGCTCATAAAGCTATGGATTATTTATGGGAACAAAGGCACAGAAGTAGTGATTTAGTAGGAACAGTAATTAATATACATAATGGTGACTGGGTCAGGCGAGGTGAGTGTTAATCATTTTACCATACAAGAGAGTGAACTTAAGTTCTCTAAGGGGGCTCATTTATTGAAAATCATTGCAATTTTGTCAGCTATTTTGGTTTTTCAAAAAAAAATAAATAAATAAATCAAACTGAAAAGGGCACAACTGAAACTGATGAAAAACCAAATATCCTATTATTTTTGGTCACTATAAAGTTTATTTACAGTAGATAGTTTCTTTTATTGAAAGACATTTTAAACTTCATAACCCTTTATTTTCATGGAAAATAAGCTGTTTTACATTACTTGCATCTCAAAAATACAATGGTCAGAGGGAAGCACCAAAATTACAGCGGGGTGATATGACCATTCATTTTATGCTTTTGGAATACTAATGTTTGTTTCTAATTTTCTGAAAATTCAGAAATTATTGCAATATTTTTTTTATTGCAAATAATGCAACAGGATTGTAGTCCCAATAATTAGAACTCTCATACAAAATTTTCTAGTTATGTTGTATTACACCTTTTAAAAATCCGCAACAATAAAACTAGCTTTATCATCTCCATTCGAAGATTCACAATAATAAATGAACGCAATAATTTCTGAATTTACGGTATGATATGTTTATATTTTTAGAGAGTGGAGTAGGAGCTGGTATAGATTCTTATTATGAATATGTATTAAAAGCTTATATACTGCTTGGTGATGATGAATATTTAGACAGATTTAATAAGGTATGGTTATTTCATTATATTGTTTTCATTATCATGTGTTTTTGTTCTATCAATTGCAAAAAGTAGCAAAGGACATGTGTAAAAACAAAAGTTTATTTGCTTGTATATGCATTCCAGTGAAACCACTACAAATACTATCTATACACAGCATTCTGGCAAATGGTAAATTAGAGCTTCCATTATGGGTATACATAATGGGACCTGTAGAAGTTTAAATTTGACTCTCATTTGATGGGTGGCTGTCTCATGGACAATTCAGCCACCTCTCCTTTTAAAGCCACAATCAGTGGTAATGCAACTGCTATGGGAATAGCAATGGGAAAAGTCAAAATCATGTCTGTTAAACTTGATATTTTCAGCATTTTTGCCATTATGAAATATGTAAGTCAGGGTGGTGGATGTTTCATGGTTGTTTATCTTGATATTTTTCAGCATTATTCTGGCATAATGAAATATATAAGTCAGGGACCATTACTTGTTGATGTACATATGCACAAACCGGAGGCTATATCGAGACATTTCATGGATTCATTATTGGCATTCTGGCCAGGTTTACAGGTAATATATACTATAAATTTTATAAGTAGGTTTTTGAAGGGGATGAAAAGGCCCTAAGTGTAAAATATTTTACTGAAAAAAGCTTATTAGAATCAGAACTAATCTTGACCACTCAGATCCATCAAAATTAAATGTCTAGGTTCAATGAATGTTGTTTGGTTGAGAAGAAAATCTTACCTTGAAAGTCTTAAATAATCAAACTCTTTTCATCAAACTTGCTCATGTTCCTTCAGACTTTTGCTTTGCACCTGTTTTCAACTCGAGTTTGACAGTGTAAACACCCTATAAAACATGTTTGACAACTCCATCAAATATTGGTTGAGAGTTGGAAGAGTTGTCCAACATGGGTTGTTAACGCAGTCAAACTTGAGATGGAAACAGGTACACATGTAGAGTTTGAAGTAAGTTTGATGAAAAAGATTGATTGTGTAAACCCACCTTTATATATTTTGTAAATATCTTTCACATTTCTATTTTCAGGTTTTAAAAGGTGACATAAGACCAGCAATAGAGACACATGAAATTTTATACCAAGTTATGCAAAAACATAAATTTTTACCAGAGGTAGGTGAATATTAACATTTTTAGAATTGGCTGACTTTTAATTTTAAAGTTCAGTGCTCAGTTCTACTTCATCAGGAAAATCTGTATATTCATGAATACTCGCAACTCGTCTAGATGAGTCCAGTACTTACCATTATTCACTAGGACTCACAAAAATTTGATGTTTTATGTGTTTTACTAAGTTTTGGAATTCTGGTTCTCGACTCATCAAATTAATAAGCTACAAGCATCTCACAATATTATAGATACATATTTAATCTTTTAATTAGCAAATTTGCGAACATTGCATAAATGTCATCATCGCCATATGTTTGAAGATTTAATACAGTTTTTTCAATACTAGTAAGGAAAGACGAGATGCATTGCTAAATTAATAATGTCTGTGTAAGCGGGGCTTGTGTCAGTATCTGTACCAAAAAATAGCTATATCATTGAACCTGTACCCTTTGTGGATAAGTTTGTTTAACGAAACAGCGAGATTCATAGCTTCAATAGATAATTTGAAAATTAATATTTTATATGTACTTATTTTGACTGATTAATGCTCATTCGAACACAGGTAAAAGGCACAACTACACGTGAATGGTGTTTAAAAGACGATATTGGGTAAACGTCAAAGAGACCATACTCTATCACCATCAGATACAGAGGATATTGTTTTATTTAGAGGTCTTCACTAGGCTTTTAACAACGCTGGAATCCCATTGTGGTGATCAACAGATAGACCTAAACAAATAAAACTTATATACATGAAAATATGCAAATATTGCCTCAATGGTATACATATAAATACAAAACAATTGAGAAACTAGCCAGTAACCTTGACTTCTCCTAACCTTAATGATAAAGGTACTGATATTATATTTTATTACAGGGATTCACATCCGATTTCCGTGTCCACTGGGGAAATCATCCACTCAGACCTGAACTTATAGAGTCCACTTATTTTCTATATAAGGTAAAATTACAAATAGATGCTTAATACTTAGTACATGTTTATTTTGTATTTGCATTTTGAAATTTTGTACTAACCTTGCATTTAAATGTTTGAAAAACAAAACTTCTTATGGTGGTTAAGGATTGTATAATTAAGGGTAGAAGGTTGCTGTGTGACTTAGTTTGAATTTATCTTACTTTAGAATCCATTGTTTTGAATAAATGGTGAATTTGCTTACATTTTTGTGAAAACAAGCCATATACTTTCAATTTTTTATTTTACGCCAAACATGTTTAAAATTTCTACACTTGAGAGCATTTTCCCACTAAGTTATGTCATATTTCTAAATTAAAGTAAGGCCTTTTGATGGATTCATTTTAGGGCATTGTTAGAAAAAAACCTGGATATAATGTGATGTATCCATGTATTAGGAATTATTGGCCATTTGTTTTTTTTCTTTGATATTATTGCCTGATATATCTGGTATAAGGCACATATGAATCTACAGTGGTGATACTGGATATACCAGGAAACAGTCACCTGAAAATATTTATGATGTTGCCGGGAAAAAAATTAGAAGTTTTAAAGATTTCCATTGATATTTGCCGCATTTGGTCCTTTGGGTAACCCTTAGGTTGAATGCCACCATAAGTGAATCATTTGTTTATGGTTATCTTTGGGTAACCTGATGTATCTTAAGGAGGTTATATGAAGGCAGCCATTATCATCTGTATCTTATGCCTTGTTCACACCGACATATAATGCCAATTGACGACGTCAAAGACGTTCACACATAGGTCAAGGCATTTTCAATCCGCATTGAAAAAATTGAAACATTTTACATTTGCTCGATGCACAATCGATAATGCGATTCAAATTGCATTAGGTGTGAATGCGGCATGAGTTGCTGAAGGGCTCAAAGAGATGCTAATGATTATTCCAGTTTCAACATTCAAAACTTCTGTTACTCTGTATATCTTTGTCAAAGATCTTTTAAAAAGGTATACCTGCTTATTTGAACTTTTATGACAAGTGATAACTGTGAATTTTACTTGTAGGCAACAGGGGATAACTATTACTTAGAAGTTGGTAAAAAGATGATAGAAAACCTTGATGAACATGCTCGAGTACCATGTGGTTTTGCTGCCATTAAAGATGTTACATCAGGAGCACATGAAGATCAGTAAGTTTTGTTCAGGGCACTTTAGTGCAAAGAATTCACTTATGTTTTCAAGAAATATTTTGCACTTAGAGTAGAAATTTTTTTGCCTAGTGCTGTTGTGTAATCTGGGTAATTTTAATTAATGTACAAATATTAGTTGAGTTTTGACTTTGCCATTATTACCTACAACTCATCTTAGGCCAGAGAGAAAGACGATTCCTTCGTCATTCTTTCAAGGGGAGATAATTCAACTAATGTAGCTGTCTGTCTGTCAACATATCTTATAAGAACATCTCCTCGTAAACTGCTAAATGAATTTTGATGAAATCTCATGTGTAGTTTAGGCATTGCATGTAGATTTGCATGATTGAAGATAGTTTTTGATCGATTGAATGGTGCTAAATGCCCATCAGCAAATATTTCATGCATATTCAGGATAAGAGCTCATTAATGATGAATGAACCCTCCTTTGTACTAGACCGACACACTAAGCTGGATTTTTAATGTGCTAGCTCACGAAAGCATTAGTCCACAGGAAGACATGCCTCTTTACCCAGACAAATTATTCTGAATCTTGGTTGACCAGTCTTTGCTCTTAATCCTAAATGCTTTGTGCTTAGTCTAGAAGCAGCAAATACCAATTCTAATGTCTTTGGTTGACTCAACTGGGGATTCAACTTAGTTGTTCAATATTTTTGGGAAGGGTGTATCATTTCTAGACTATTTTATACAGGCTTTTGATGGGTGTTTTGTTTATCATTTCAGGTTGGACTCTTACGTATTTGCAGAGACATTTAAGTACCTTTATTTATTATTTGCGGAGAAATCAGATCTTCTTATCAATGTGGATGACTTTTTATTTACCACCGAAGCTCATCTCTTGCCTTTATCACTGTCTGTTTATAACTATACAACTAAAGTACCTAAGGTGAGTTTAGCTATAATGTAAGTTCAGAAATAATTGCATTCATTTATGATGGTGATTTTGAAAATTCACTCCAAGATGCAATTTAAAGAAACCTGTTTGCAAATACAGTTAACAGATATAAGAATGCAAGTAATGTTTTTGTGATAATTGCTCAGTCACATTACTCGCAATAATAAAAACACCACATTATTTTCTGAATTAACAAAATTAGTAATTTACATAATGAGTGATAAATTCCAACACACTGATCTGAAGAACTATTCCTGAACAAAACTCTTGACTTTGAATATCTGTGTCTGTTTTGGGAAAAAAAGAAAATTCTACTCACACTGCTGCTTAAGGCCATCTTGCACATGTTTGTTATAAGTGTATGCCAGATATATCTTTCTGACATATATTACTTATTCTTTCTTTTAAATATTTGTATGTTTTTTTTAACCCTAGAGTGATACTGACTCATTTGTGCCTCTTGATATTAGTTTAAAAACATGGCAATATATAAGACTTGGAATTCTTTGCAACAAAGCCTTATATTGTGGTTGTGTGAATATGATATCTTATTTTAACAGATAAGGAGAGAGGTGTATGAAGGATTAGACAGTATATACGGAGATGATGATCAGTTTATGACGACGATAGATTTGTCCAATATCAAGGATGAACACACATGTCAGAACCCCCAGTATTTATCGACAGACATGATGAATTATGCCTCTAAAGTTAGAGGAGAAATGAAAGGATGGACAGACAGATCACCCGCAGTTCAAAGGTATTGTGTACTGAATGAAAAATCAAATTTTAACATTTGTAATATATTGTCGAGAGTTTTGCACTTTTCTGGTATAATTCAAATATTATTCTTCATCCAATTGAAAGCTACATTGTGAACAAAAAACAGCATATTTATTCTGACATGCATTTTTATCCTATACATATATAAATGCTTAAAACAGTAATAATAAAGGGCTATTCAAAAATACAAGTTTTTTTGAAAATCATTATTTAATTTTAAATATTAATTTTGTAGACAGAAAATTTAAATGGGTCCAATGTTGAATAAATAACTTTTATGTTGCAGTTGTTCAACCACACCACGATTAAAGGCAGCTGATTTTATTGCTGGTAACAGGGCCCAGTTACTGATGTTACGTAACATGGGAATTAGGATTGCTACGATGGCTGATGGCCGAATACAGCTCTTACATTCCGCCTCAGAGGTACAGTACAGCTCTCATGGATATTACTTCTTACACCATTCTCATGATAAAGAAATACATACAGTACAGACTACATAAATGTTTTTTTAATCTATTTTTACCAATTGCACCTTCTGCCTAGCCTTGGGTACTACAGTATTGCAGATTATTTAATGTTTGTGATTTTTTCATAAAAGAAGGATGGTAAATATTAGCGAGTTGTAACTTTCGTGATTTGATCTTATGTTTAAAGTTTTGCTGAGTATCTTTTTCCTGATTGTTTGAAGGTTGTGATTATTTGTGATTATAGCAAAAATTTGAACCTCATGAGAATTTTCTGCTATACAGAAAGACAACATTATTGAAAGTTAAAAAAATGACCTAATTGATACATTGTTGAATTTCAGTATCATAAACAACCAAGAAACTAATTAAAACTCAGTTTTTCATCAAATCTTTAAAATGAGAAAAATATATATTTCAGGAAATGTTTTATAAAACTGGACAAATGGTGAAATTTTGGTTACAAAAAAAATTTAGACATTTTAAAATTTTTGTCAGTGCCTAATCATGTAGTAATATAAAAAAGAAAGAGTTTATATATAAAATTATTAAGAGTATTTGATGATACAAATTTCTGGCTTAATTAATAAAATACCACAAAATCTTATTTACAGTACATGTGTATTTTTTATGATTGTAGGCTGCGTCAGTTGAAGATGCTGAGAATGGGATGAAGTTTATGCAAGAAATGATAGAGCTTTCCTCCAAACAACCACAGGATGGTAAAAGTATAAACTTTTATTATGAGTAGATAAAAGGGCAATAATTTCAAAAATGAAAAAATGCTGCATCTCTATTGGGCAGTACCATGACAGCGGAAAAGTTTACACATGGATAAACCATTATTGATGACTTCATGCGATTAAATAAGTACAAAATAGTTCCTCTCTGACAATCAACCTCTACATATATAGCTGCCTTGGTAAAAGGAATAAAAGCTAACTGGATTGAGGACAATTTCATGTGAAATCAATGAAAAAATCTTGCCTATGCATACATGTAGGCCTTAGTGCAACCTGTATAAGTTTGTTATTTACATATGTTGGATGGCTGTCTCATAGACAATTATACTACCTCTTCTATTTCTATATGTGATAGCTCTTGATTGTGCAGAAGTCTTCTGGATTCTATACTTCAATATATTCAAGTCCTTTAATGGTTAGAAAAGCTTTCCCATTCATAACCATTGTCAAAGAATGAGACATTACAGTCAATATATCTATTTCTGGTATGGATTTTACCTTGTGTTTTTCCTGTGTTTATGATTAGCAACACATCAACTGATTATTACTTATATTAATTTCAAGAAATTAAATTGTAAAATCTAACCGCTTTGTTTAATGGTATACTATTATTTAATGTGTAGTCATGCAACAGACCTGAATATTTTTCCCGAGGAACTGGAAACAGTTAAGGTGTTCTATTGCATGTTTCCAGTCCCAAGGGAAAAACCAAAGTTTTGACAAGGCTGACATTGTTCTTTATCATGTTTATTGTTACTTTACTTGTGTTCAGTCAAATAGAATATGACAGAGCAACAATTAGGACATAGTGGGCAATCTTGTTATTATGTAATTGTACATCAGAAAAAATTAATGATTGATATATATCGATAAGAAATCTCCCTGATTAGACCCCCAAATCTCCTTGGTTTTAAAGGCAAATCTCCTGCAAAGATATACTGTCATTATCACATGTATGCCTTTGTAGTGTCCAATGACATTGTTTTTGGCCATGATCCATTTTATTTGAAATTCAACATCAAAATATATTTCTGTCAATTTTTATAAAAGTTTTTTTTCTTCAGCTCATGAGCCAATGGTTGTACAAGTAATAACTGAACCATATTATGGAACACTGTGGTTTAAGGCTGGACCTGCACAGTTCGGTTACAACCTCAAAACTAACCCTCCAGTAAGTAATTTACAGGTCAATATTCAGGACAAAGTTGTATGAAAAAATGGATGATTGATTGATTGAATGCTGCTTAATGTTCAGCAGAAAATATTTCATACATATTCAGGATGAGAGCATATAAATGAATGATGATGAATGAATCCTGCTTTGTACTAGACTGACAAGGTGAGCCAGATTTTTAAGGTGCTAGCTCTCAAATTAGCATTAGTCTGCAGGAAAACATGCCACTTTACCAAACCACATTATTCTGACTCAGGGCAGACCAGTATTTGTTCTTATTATTAAATGCTGCTTGCTGGGTAGAGAAACAGCAAATACCAATTTAAATGTGTTTGGTTTGGACTGGC
>JAULBM010343965.1:0-12444 GCA_032357055.1 Geukensia granosissima
TAAATTACTACAACAAGGATACATCCAATCAAGGTTGAAGTCGTCCCTCCTAAAATTTTATGGTCGCCATCACGAATGGTTGATTCATATGGTATCAGTGTATCTCAACTAGTTATGGACCTGTTACCGGTAATAAAAAAAAACCTCATGAACTGGATCATCTCTGATTGACGTTAACCCGGATTAGACTTAAAGGATTCCACGACGGTGTTGCGCGCAAGACAGGGGATGTACCTGATCCCTCTCCTGTTTGGTAAAAGAGTTCGTGGATTTCAAACCTTTGTTCTTTTTGATTTCGTTTCTTTCAAATTTGTCTTGTCTCCTTTGACTATGAGCTTCTGATCTCTCACATGGGTATTCTACACTGGACTTCTATCAGGAAAAAAATAAATATGTATCTTATAAGTAAGTTAAAATATCTTTTAACTATTAGGATTATCAAAAGTTGGTGGCTGGGAAGCTGTTGAAATGAAATACATGACAAGTGCAGCCAACTATACGATGTCCAATGATTCTTATTATTCATGTGGACTGCCGAGAAAAGATGCCATGCACATGCTCCGTGACCCAACTACTGGTGATATTCCATGGACAGGAGCTTTGACGGGATTGTCCGTACTTGGCATGTATAACTGGTGTCATGATCAGGTACAGAGCAATAACAGTAATATTAATAAATGATACAACGACATTTGTTTTTTCGTGAACTGTCGTGACTGTAAAAAACTTCCTTATGAGAAACTTATTTTTGTTAATTTTTAATACTAATTGACCTTAGGCGAAATTAATATTCTGTACACTGGTACTAATTTCCACACCATCTCTTCCCAAAGAAAAATAAATGGAAGGAAATTTTTCACAGTAAATTACCTTGTAAAATATAGAACTTGGATACAAATATTGTGGTTTTATATGCAAATGATCAACCAATTGTGACGTATTAATAGTCACTTATAGTTTGCCTTGTTCTTATCTTTCACATGTGGTCACTTTTAATAGTTTTTTTCTCGTGCTTATCAAGTTTTATTTATTTACAAATAAATAATTATGAACTATTATTACAATATCAGATTCTTGTTCAACGTACATTATCAGCGGAGAACATGACACATGCAAAAGCAGGATCACTTTTGGGTGCAGTTTTAAAGCTTACTGGCTTCTTGCTTTTTGTCATACCTGGAATGATTAGCAGAATACTTTTCCCAGGTAGGTTAAATTGTTTAATCGATTTCATCTTACAGGGGGTGATCAGAGATCACTTTTTCTTCCATGCATGTTTCGTTACGTGTAACTTGTAAAAAATTAAATGTATTCCAAATACCAATATCAATGTGATGCACTGTATGGTAAATAATTTGCTGAAGGTTTTTTTCGAATCCATAATGATTATTAAGGATGTTTACTGTTAATAGTCGCTCACCTTTTTGTCAGATTTTCGAATTTTATCTTTTTCAAAAAACCAATAGTTGGTGCTATTTAACCCGATTTTTCTTTTCATAATTTCATTGAACGCACCTTATATTGCCGTTTATAAGTTTTTATGAAACTCTTGGTTTTTTTGCATGTGTTTAACTAGGTCGAACCTACAAATACAAAACCTGGGGAAATTCCTTTCACGCATATTTTTTAAACTGCTTGTTTTGTTCCAAAATAAAATGTTTAAAAGCTATCATGATCTTTAACAAAAACATGTAAATTTTAAACAGAGGAGCGTAAATTCTTATTTTATTGCGTTTGATCTCGTAAAAAGTTTAAATTTTATTACTAATTTACATGTAATGACATTGACTAAGATTTTTATGTGAAAAATAGATTAGTGTGATGTACATCTTGTGAATAAGGAATCAGTTATGTTTTAAGATATTGCCATATCTAATAATCAAAATATATTTAAAGTTTCAAATTATTCTTGCGATTTTGTTCTATCGCAGATGAAGATTTCTGTAATTGTTATGCGCCTTTCAAGTCATTGGACCGCTTATCAATCACCTATTTAGAAATATTCTATTAGAATATTTATTGTTGATAACGATTTCCCAATTAAATTTTTAAAATTGAAGTCGACAAAATTACGACCCTCGACAGGAAATAAATAAAAAAATAAAAAATAAATTAGATAGTTTGTGAGAATGATTTAATTTACAGAAGCCATAACGATAGACACATTTTGGTCTTCTAATGATTGACAACCAACCATTGTTGGCTTTCTATAAAATGATTTGTAGGAATTTCTCCCGATATGAGCATTTATCGCACAATAGCTCTGGACATCTCTTTGTTTTCTTTTTTTTTCTAGGATTTAAATATAAAATTGCCGCCGAGGTGATGGATATTCCTACAATCATGGTTAAATTATTACAACTGGTAATACAAATCTTTATCCTCACATTAAAATTACACTGAGATACATCTTTAAATAGAGAAGATACGTTTGTAAAGCAAGCAAAATAACAACAAGAAACTCAATCAATAATTGGTAACAATTGCACTGAAGGCAATATTAAAAGCAGTTTGAATAGCCGGTGTTACAGTCAAATTTCACTTCAAAGAATTTAGTGAAAATAACCTGGATTACGTGTGTCTTGACGACGCTTTATTTTGATTTATTTTATTATGTTACTGGAACATTTTTTGTTACTGGTTGGAAAAGGAAAGTCCATGGTAGAATGTCTTTGCTAAAATACAATTTATAGTCAAAGTTCATTAGACAAGTCAAACTCAAAATGGAAAAGAATAAACCTCGAAATTGTTTAACCATTCCTATTATGTCTATTGTGTCTGAATAATATAGAAGTTTTCCGTAGCACTTGTTAATTTATATAAAAGGTTAAGACCGTGCTTATCGTACATCAAAATAATATATTCTTCTTTTACTATATTTGCAATTCCATTTCCGTATCCTCCTCTCAGATTAAAGCATAAAATCATGACAAGGGACACGATAATTTTATCTGATTAGAGGTACATCTTGAAGAATTTTGTAGATGACATTGCATGTGCTGATCCCAAGAAATGTTTTGAATTTTGTGGAAACAGTGCAGGTTGTAGTAATCTGGCTTACCCTTTGCTTGTAATGCGAGTGATGCCTGTAGGTAGGTAATCTGATATCAGCCATAGAAACAAAAGGGATTTTGATATGCCATTAATAACACTAAAAAATACAATGTAGAGATATTTACACATTTGTTATGATTGAATTTTGCTGCTGATTTTTTAAAAGCATTTATTATAATCACAAGTAATCGAATGTAAAAAAAGATTATGAAGACAAATGTTATGTATTGTAATCTATACTATTAAACTTATGGGGTTAAATTTTCTAACTAATATGACATGATGACGACAAATCAAAAGTTTCTACCTCTAATGCAATATTTTTGTAGAGCCTTATTTGACTGGCTTACATTCTACGTAAAATTCACAATCTATTTGCCGTAACTAAGATAAACTCAAATAAAAAGCCGTCAATAAGCCGCCATATTGAAACAATAGATTTAGTGATTGCCACATGTAATAAAATACACAAAATATATTAAATGTCTACATGAAAATACTGCCTTAAGACAATTTAAACCAGATATGAAGCGTACACGAAGCCTAAAAACGTCCGAAGTCCACATTTCGCAATGGAAGCGTTCAATTGACGTCTTGTTGTTTCTTTGACGTTTATTAGCGAAAAACGTTCACAACGTTTCGCGTAATTTTTTTATCAATTTTTTTATCAATTATTTTTTATAAAAAACAGAAGATTTCAACTACAATTGAATTAGAATGGAGATAACCTTTCGGACGTAAATCTTGACTTTGTTTCCGCAAATTGGATTTTACGTCCTCAAAGCTTAAAATACAATACAGTCATCTCCTAATTTATATAAAACATTTATAATAATATTGTGTAGATTCAAAATTGCACTACTCGATCCAGGTTCCTTTATTTTCCGTTTATTTGAATATGACCAATATTTAACAAATCCTTGGCGTATTCGATACCAATTTATTCCAACACCTGTCTTATTATAGATATCACACGTCGTTTCAAGTTTTTACGAAAAACGTGACTACTCGGCTAAATCGTTAGGGGGGTTATGGTTTTTTTACTAACAAGTATTTTGTCGCCCAGTTTGGTGAAAAATATTCTGGACACAAAGGCAACAAAAAATATTCTGAATCTAGTTTTTTCCCATATAGGGTAATGCTAAGTTTTGAAAAAAAAATCGACTGATCGCTGTAAAACACAGCAAAAAACATAACCCCTCTTACAGTTAAATGGTCGGTCACGATAAAGATATCCAGAATATTACACTAAATTTTTCCTTAACATTTTGTCACACCACAAAAAATCATTAAAACTACTAAAAAATTCAGTAATAATGTACTGTCACGGTTTATTACTTGTTTTTATGAATGAAAATAGTAGTAATTGTAGTGTTATCGGATTACATTTCAAAAGTAAACTAATATTAATTTATACATTCAATTTCGAAGTAATCGACTCTTCCCTTCTTCAAAGTAGCTGCAAAATTTGAAATTAAAAAAAAAAACAATCTATATTTTCAATGTATTTGCTTCTATTTTATGGGAAGCAAATGCGATCCTAAAAGTTCCTACACCTTTTAACAGATAGAAATAATTCCTCACATACTTTTATGCAAATTGTTTTTCTAGGACTACGTGGACTGATGTTGGCAGCATTACTTGCAGCTTTAATGAGTTCATTGACATCAATTTTAAATAGTGCCTGCTCCATCATGTCCATGGATATTTGGCGACAGTTCAGAAAACACGCGTCACAAACAGAACTGGTCATTGTTGGTCGGATAACTGTCCTTGTGTTAGTAGGACTAAGTATTTTATGGCTTCCTGTTCTAGAACAGGCTCAGGCAGGAAAGTTTTGGTTTTATATGCAGTCAATACGGTCATACTTTGTTCCACCATTGTGTGTAATGTTTCTACTGGCCTTCTTTTGGAAGAGATTCACTGAACAGGTAATGTATGTGGTAATGAGTCAAAAAATGATTCATTACATTTATTATTATATTATTTTTTGTGCTTTCAAAACTTTAAATCTAGATACATTGAGGCTGCTTGGGACAGTGTTTTAACAAAATAATGTAGATAAAATATATGTATTTTTACATATAATATATATATTTTTTTTACATATTATATATAATTTCGCCCTGACATGCATTTAAGGAAGTCAGTAAGCTCTCAACGACAACATTAGAACCAATAATAGAAAGACCGAGATCCAAACACAAAAAGAAGAAGTATC
Source organism: Geukensia granosissima (assembly GCA_032357055.1). Classification (NCBI taxonomy): domain Eukaryota; kingdom Metazoa; phylum Mollusca; class Bivalvia; order Mytilida; family Mytilidae; genus Geukensia; species Geukensia granosissima. The sequence goes on from JAULBM010343965.1 coordinate 5,276, forward strand.
CAAACAAATCGAAATAAAAAACTAAATCCAGCGACAAAGACATGTAATTGGTTTAAAACAAAGAATGAAGCTTTTGTAATTCCAGGGTTATACCGAACATACCTGTAGAAGTTAAAATTCTACTGTCACTTGGTTGGTGGCTGTCTCATGGACAATCATGCCACATCTCCTATTTTTATATCTGTACAACACTGTGATAACATTCATGTCAAACAAGTTTGACACCTGGACTTATTTATACCTTAGGGACCACTGTATTAATTTTTATTATTAAAAGACATTTAATTGCAGCATCCATTATTCTGATCTGATATAGCCAATTTTTTATTTCATAAAAAACTGTTTTTATCTGAAACATAGGCATACTCCGTGTAAATGGTTAGTTATTTATAAATTATTTAGTAGTACCACTACTATTTCGCATAAGTCATACAGTGGCTGATGGTAGAATCAAACAAATATACAACATATTATTTTAGTGCTAAAGATTTAACATATTTTAATAATATTTTTTTTCTAGTAAATAAAATCGTATTTCTATAATACTTATCACAAAGAATATCATAAAAATGTAAAATGTAAAGAGAAAGGCAGATACAATATAATGATACCGATGTTTAAAAATATCATGAATTTTGATATGCTACTAGGTACATTTCAAGGAATAATCTCTCATCGGTAGGTTAGAACTAAAACATGTTAGGTCAAAGATAGTAAAAGAAATACTAATATCCAAACAAATCGAAAAAGGAAGCCATATCCTTCTTTAAAAAGTACAAAATTGGTAACATTATCATCTTAGTTTATTTAAGTAGAAAACAAATTACAATTAATTGGAATGTCTATATTTGCAAATTCATAAATGAATGTTATCTTACTTACACATTAATTATCAGAAACATCTGCCAGGTAACTCTTTTCCTAACAGGCATATTTTAAAATTGATGTTTTTGTTTTCCAGAAAAAGATTCAATAAAAATGAAATATTACATGGTTTTATTTGTTTGCCTGCATTTGGAATTTTTCAGGGTGCATTTTGGGGATTGATGCTTAGCTTGGTGATTGGGGTCATACGATTAGTATTAGACTTTACCTACCAAGCACCAACTTGTGGGAGTGGAGAGGAAGATAACAGACCGTCTGTCATTAAACATATGGACTTCTTACACTTTGCAGCTCTTCTTACCGTCCTTAGTACAATATTAATGGTGGTAATTAGCCTATTGACAGAACCGAGGCCCGAACGAAAGGTTTGTTAAAATTTGTGTAGAATATTTTAGCTTAATTTTTGAATTCGTATTATTTAGTTTTATCGAAAGTGGTTCCTGATTCTCTAGGACGACAATCTCATCTGTCCTGCTTACTAGAAATTATATATGTCGTCAGATTTAAGAAACGTAAAATAAAGCATGAATCATGTTGTCAATCTTGATAGCGCTTTATCATAAAAGTACTAGATATACAGAAACATTGGATACCTGTGTTGTAGGACTCATGTTATTTGCAAAAGAATCAGACAGCACTCTGCAATAAATATTTGCTATAATCTGTAGATCATAGACCTTAACATGAATTATTCCAAAGTTATATTGATATTACTTTGCTCAACTTGGTCAACATATATATCACATTAATTCGCCTTATAACGCTGTTTGTATAAGTTAGTGCAATCACATTTTGGCTTCCTCTTCGTACATTTCCAACCTTTCAACACAAAATATTTAAATCTTTCTTTGTAAGACTGTTCTTTACAAGTCTTTTTAAAACTTTAAGACTGAATTCCAGTCCTTGGTCGTTTTTCCGAAAATTGTCTTTCTCTATTTTTCGTTCGCAAAATAAAAAGAAGCAGGAATTTTTACAAAGCGACCTTTGTCGTTTTTTCTTCAGTAGGCACGGAAAACAACATGGTCAAACTGAATAGGTAATTGTTTAAAAAATGTTCACGTTTCCAACATCACCAAATTCTCGTCAGGATTTGGATTAGTTTCAGTAATGGGAAATTAAGATACATTTTAAAAAACAAAAAAAAAACCGGTTGGAAGAAAGTAGACTGCAACAGGTAATGACAATTGCTTTCTCAGATGTTATTGGTTTGAGGGCAACTCGTCATTCAAGATTAGCATATTATAGGTAAAAGTATATCAATGTTATGAAGTTGACCTCATAAAAAGTTTTGAAGTTTATAACAAGTTTAACTTTAGTTGACATATACAAAGCTTTCCTTGTAAACCGCTTATTCGGATTTTCCTTTCCTCAATTACAATAAAAATCAGCAATAATGACAGGTGGAGAGCGAAAACAGAAGACTATGATTATCTCATTTGAACATTCAATTTATCTGTATGTAGCAACATGGAGATGGAATAAAAACATCTTTCAGTTATATAGCATACAAAATAAGGGTATGTTGCATGATTATTCATGTGACAGCCACCCACCAAATTACAGTAGAATTTATATATCTACAGGTCTAATTACGGCCTTTAACAATGAACCAGATCAACCATTCAAATACTCGGTTTTATTGATATGTCTTTTATTCAAAAGTTATAATAGAGATATATTTTTATGCATTATATTTAGAGCTTGACTTACAGTCAAGGGTCAAGGCCTTGGTTATCCAAAATAACCTGCTATGGCAAAGGATATTATATAGAAGAAATTGCCTTTTTTTGTCTGAGTTTGGAAATGTTTTAATTGCTCTTTTATCATATTGCTTACTTACATATAAACTTGTATGGTGTTTTTCGACAAAATAATAAATCTCCTTTTGTACAGTATTCTGTTATTGCTGTTGTTGGCAAGATTAACGATATGGAATTGAAATTCATCTTAACCGTTTAACGTTCAATAATTTTTTTCATTTTTTCGTCATGAAACTTCCTGTCGATGTGTGTTCTGTAAATGTGTCAAAACTACATAAAAAGACTACTATTCTTATACACCAGTTTAATCATGAGTATCTGGGGTTTCCACAAATGATATTTTATTGTGTTTCCATAGTTACCATGTACTCGGTAACTGTCCGAAATTTGAACTTAAATCAAATAAGTTGCATTTAGACATTAAAATCTTTTATACAATACGGAAATAGATGTTTTAAAATACTATTATAGATGAGCCAAATGTGTAGGATTGCATAAGTTTAAAGTATTTTGAAAGGCAGATTTGCTTACAGTCACTAGAAACCATCTCAAACCTCAAATTTGCCCATAAATGTGTATTTTTGAGTAGTATTGAAGAAAATAGAATCGAGAAAGTGTGTTTGTGTTCAATTTTGTATTTGGACATGGTTTGTTTAATACACGAGGTAATTGCTAAAAATGTTTAGTCTGCATGTCATGTTATACCCAAACAAATAAAACACATTTTATTTTATTCAAATCAACTTTAAAGCTGCACTTCCTTTCATGCATTTTCTTATAATTATTTTCTTACATGAACTTTATCATCTTTTAATCTTTATGTACATGCATTTTAATTTCAGAGCCGAATGAACAAATAAATTGAACATTCAAGAGAAAATTTTAAAATTCATAAATATATATGAACTACTAAATGCTTTCGTATGCAACGTTTTTATTTAACGGATTTATTTACTTTTCATAAGCTTCACCGCGTTACTTGGTGGACAAAAGATGATGCTGAAGAACCTGCTTTATCATCCGATGAAGAGGACGATGAAGACACATTGGCTGATAAACCAATCTCTGAGATTTCACCAAGACAAGACAGTATGTTGACATAGTTCTGATTATTTGCCTGCACGTTTTACCTGTATAAGGAAAATATCATATTGATCACATTGTTATCGAAATCTTCTTTTCGTATAAAACGACAAAAGAAAATAAGCAATTTATAACACCAATCCGTTTGGTTGCTTTTGTTTCTATAGTTATTTCTTTTTCAATTCAACTAACTTTTCTATTTGCTTCTTTTGAATCATATAAAAAGGGGTATGGCATGATTGTCCATTAGAAAGCGATTCAAAAATAACGTTCGAAATTTAAATTCTACAGGTCTTATTATGCTTTCAATAACGGAAGCTATAAAAGCCCCAAAATAAAAAATGTAAAACTTTTCATAAATCGCGCCAATCCACCTAGTCTATTGAAAAAAATGCTGAATGAATAAAAATAAATGAGTATATTAACAACGACAACCACTACAGGTTCTATGATTGGGAAATGCACATTAAGTAAATGACCGGGTTGAACCAGTTTGTGATCGCTCTACCCCCTTCACCCGAGATAGTGGGGTGACACAACAACAATAAAACACATGATAAAATTCAGCAGAGATGGATTTAACATTTGAGATCGATACTGGAAACCAACAAAAAATACATTTAAGTTAACATGATACAATAAAAAGTATTTGGATTCGTATTTGTCCTCGCAGTTGCTGTCTGCTGGTTCAAAACCCAAAAGCAACCGATCAGAAAACCAAGTTTTCCTTATCAACGGTATCATTGAAAAGAATTATCTCAATATATATTTGTTATATTTGTAATTAGTTTTAAACTTTCCTTAGTAGGACTGAGAGTGGTTTACACATAAGTAGCCTGAATAAATGTCCTATTTGTGCTATTTCCTATGATACATCTTAATTGAGACATAATAAGTACTTGCTTTTCAGCTAACTTGAGATGTTCCTAAGCTGCTTGTCTTGCAGTTTCATTATCGGCTCTGTTTATTTGGGAAATGATATTTCTGTCTTTTAAAGGTAGAAGCTTAATTGTTCTAATATTTGCTGGTTGAAAAGAATAAAAATGAAAAAAGGGACATATGTCAGAGAAACTGCACTCCAACACGAGAAAAAAGAGAACGAATTCTCATATTTCTGTTTGCGGTTTAATAAAACTTTTTCTATTTAAAATAAACAAAGGAACGATTTGGGGAAATTTCAAGAAGATTATTCTCAATCTCCGTAATATGTAGATGAAATTTTTGAATCTAGATTTCGTCACAAGGCTTTCAACAAAGGTAGAATTAAAATTAATATGTATAAAGAAATCATCGAGGAAACACAGCCCAAGACAAAAAATGTCGTTATTTCACCACTGCATTAACAGTCAACAACACTACCAAAAACGGAAATGGATCCTAAATTTGCATATACCTCAAAAATTAAAAATTAAGAAAGTTCAAATTTTAATATTTAGACATATTCTTAGCAGCAATTAGGTTTGTTTAACAATGTTTTATAAAAAATTCACATATATTGCAAAAATGTTGAATTCTGTTGTTTAAGGTATGAAAAGTTGATTTGGTTGGTGTAAAAACCCGAGCAATGAAAATTGATGAGAATTCGGAATCATATTCAAATTTTCAATATCTTTAATTTCCATGCTCAGATTTTTACCAAGACAAATATGAAGAGTTTTAGGGTCATTTGACCTTTCATGACCGCATTCCATATATGGTAGTAATCCTGACTGACTAACATACCGTTATTATTAAAACCAACATGATAGACCTAAGTCGCAAAAAATGAATAAATAAACAAAATCTATATAAGACAATGTAATACAAAATTGAATTATTTTGATATGACTGTGGAACTATTAAAAGAACACCATATTGTTACACTTTGTACCCAAGTTTTTTAATCTGCACGAACTTTTAATCTGCTCAACTAGCAGTCACCAGGATAAATAACCTAGTCATATATCCGTTAAAACAAAGATATCGAAGTATCTGCTCTATATCGTTGAGACAAATTACAGATAAAATAGATTTGTACAGTACGGGTGCTTTCAGTCACAGACTTAGAATGAAAGATAATACCACTAAATCCGCTGTTAATGATGTTCATGTTTACGACCAGTGTAAAACTTTCATTTGACATTTCAATTAAGAAAGAAAATTAAAAGATAGTAATATTGACTTTTGTTATTTAATTGGTTTTATGTTCTTATGTAGAGTTTTGAATATCAAATACGATCCAGATCCGGGCTTATATCCTACGTAGATTACGTAAATAACGTATTACTCATGTCAAATTCATCGCCCGCAACGTATACTGAGCCACAAGATAATAAGAAACTGTTTCAATTCAAGCATTGCACTGACCTTGTTTATCCTATTGACCATATTGATTAAAAATCGTGAAGGAAAAGAAACATCTATTCAATTTTTGAGAAAAAGGAATTTGAAATATCAATTGAGATAGGTAAAATACATCTAAACTAATGAATGTTTTGATGTGAACATTTCCATAACAGCTTGTTATTTAGTTGTTTGAATTCGTTTGTTCTTGAATGTTTGTAATTAAAAGACAAAATCCACGACCTTTTTCATATTGAACCAGTTACCCTCCCCGGACTTAAAACTTTTAAATCAGGACTGTAATTGTGAGCTTGGGATATATCTGATCTAAAACGACAATAGTCGTGTTTTATTCTCCAAATATATCTTGCATGTACTATGATCTTAGAGTGTGCGGTGGGGTTTCAATTAACATGGAACTTTTAGTGAAATTCTTTTTATTTCAATGTCTTTCTGAAAAATTATTATAGCCCATGTAAACTTACTTATCAATACAAGAAAAAGTTCAATATATACAAGATAAAATATATAATTTGTATTCTATTTTTAACAGATTACAAAAATAGACTTTATGTAACCTGTAAGAATTGGTTATGTGGAACAACTGAAGAATCAAAAGCAGTTATTTCAAAAGAAGAGAAAAAACGAATACGGGACAAAATGACATCAATTGCAGAAAAGCCTAGACAACGAATTATTTTAAACGTATTAGCTTTAGCAGTTTCAATGTTGACTGTTTTTCTTCTAGGTTTTTATCGTTAAATAATATTACCGTACTCTTCAGTTCGTCAAACGATATAACTATTTCTGACTCTTTTGACAGATAAGGTAACCCTTTGATGCTTAATTTAATTCTTTACTAAAAAGCATTGTAATTTCCTTATGTTGCCACGTATAAATAATTTGTATAAAAAACAAATTATTCGGATTTATTTGACCATATTGATATATTATGTTATGCCATAATGGTATTTAAATTACGTGTTCATCATTTTAAAGAAATGCTATCAAGCTTTGTTCATGTGAAGCTTTTAATTAAACAATTATAAGGAATTCGAAGATACCAAAGGGGCAGACAGAAATCGTTAAGTCGAGGACAGACAAGACCATGGCCAACAA
>JAULBM010343976.1:0-12443 GCA_032357055.1 Geukensia granosissima
AATATTTCAGTCATATCGCGGCGGTCAGTTTTACTGGTGGAGGAAGCCGGAGTACCCGGAGGGAACCACCGACCTTGGGCAGGTCACTAACAAACTTTATCACGTGCGATGCGAGTTATACGCAGCCCGTTTAGGTATGGTACAAATCCAGGCGCGAACTCACGCCGTATAAGTGATAGGATACAGTGATCATCAGTAGTTAAAATCAACAACCTAGACCACTCGGCCACCGAGACTTGAAAAATTCATTACTTGGTGAAAAAGCAAATACCTAAATTGATCGACTTATACTATGAATGGATAAATATTCGGGTCATTTCTATTGGCTTATCTGGTAAGGTCTTTCTTTGTGAGATCATCTTTACCTATGACGTCGTGTTAATTTCAACTAGTTAACGTTACAGAGAAGCGATAATAATGTATCACTTGTATTGCCATTTCGGTGATTAACAACTCAGGATAAAAATTCTTTCTACTGTGCTGCGAATGTCCAAGGGAACTAAAGTCCATTATCAGTGACATAGACCCAGTGGGAGTAATAATGTATCACAGAATACCAATATCAATTTGATGCACTATATAGCCATTTCGTTGATTTACAACTCATCAGCATTAATCTGCTCGAAGTCAAAATGTTGAAAATGAGAATAGAAATACAATGAAAATTAATAAGCCCAAGCATCACCGAATGTCGACATTTTGTTTGTACATTCCGAAAACAAATAGGCTATACATAATAAATTTAAACATACGAGAAACAACTCATGAGAGCTGTACATCCCTTAGCAATTCTCATTATTTAATTTCAACATGTTCATAATAATAATTAATTCGCCTCAGGCTCGTTTCTTGTTAAATAGCTCGAGCTGATAATGTGCGACATACAGCTCCCACTCACTGTGAAAATTATATTGGATCGGCGCTATGGGAATATCTAAAAAATATGACTTACTGTGTCTTTTACAATAAGGCAATTAAACAATCTGATTTTCAAAGTGTTAGGCAATTCTCCAATTAACCTTCATCCAAGAGTTTTATTCTAAAGAAAATGACGTCATTAACAGCTGTTTATGAACATAAATCGACCGTAAACCAAAATTATCGTATTGGTAACAACACAATTATTATCGTGTATTTCGCATCTTAGCTTCGTATAGGTTATCTGTTTAATCATGTTAATTATATAATTGGGAAACTGTGATATGTTTCTTACAAATCATTACGACTTACCTCCGTTATTCTTTTTATTATAGTTTATGATTGCTTACGTGACAATCTGCTAGAAATCAAATCACAGTTATTGGTATGATTTGAGTTTACTAATAAACAGAATGTAGTAATGATATATATAATCACATTTAAAAGACACTTGACTTATCCTCAGGATGACAACAGAAGTGAATAAAACAAAACTAAAAAAAGTTCTTTATAGCTCCAGATTTATTCAAGATATCGAATTAATACCATAGATGATACCAAAACGCATTTTTATTTTAAGTCCATGATAAGTTTTTGGTCAGATTTTTTTTGTGCATTTTGCATTTTTATTATATAGCCAATAATCGATATTCGTCTACAATAGTACTCTTCCTGACAAATTGTACGAGGCAGAAGAATATTAAGTATTATCTATATCCTTGACACAGTGACGTACGTATTTTTTCATAGACTTTATTGATGCCATTTGCACTGCATTTCATATTCCATTTTATTGGTGGATTTTTATCGTTAATTTCCTTTGCAATGTGAACAAATTTTACGCGTTTTCTGGCTTTAATTGCAAGTAGCTTTACTCAAAGGAATTTAAACAAGGAAGTTAGATAAAGCTGATTGACAGGAATATTCAGACTAAAAGGCATATGGGACAAGAAAAACAGGGTGCATTGAAAGCAAAATAACAAATATAGGGCCAGATAGAATCTGTAAAAACTTTCTGGACAATCCAAACATTGCGGAAGGCTGAAACGTTCTATTTGTTAAATAACAACACTCGCGTTGCTTTTTAACATGTCTCTTTCTGATTTTACAAGATTGCCAATACATAGGTATTCTGTCGAATCAGCGCTGTGTGATTATCTTAAAAACATGACGTTTTTCACGATAAAGCAATTAAACAATCTGATTTTCTAAATAGTAAGCTAGTTTTCAATTAACTTTCAACAACTAGATAATGACGTCATAAACAGCTGTTTAAGAACATAAATCGACCTTAATCCAAATTATCGTTCCGTCTTGAATTTTACAACCTCTAATTGAATGAAATTGATATTGGTTACAACATATTTATATAGCTTATTTTTTCGCTTTTGAGCTTCGTATAGGTTATCAGTTTAATTATTTAATAACATTATTGGAAAATTGTAGCAAAGAAAACTTAATATTCTGTTTGAATTGATGGATGTAATGGCTTCTGCTGTCAAAAGTTTAATTTTAAGACATATTTCATTAATTTTGCATTTGTTTCAATTTCCATACTCAGGACATTAGGAGACAACTAGTTAGACCCATACGTGTGAAACTCAATTGGCGTATTGAGTTGTGGCTTGTTTTCATTTATGGATTTGAGGTTGGATAGGAGTGAATTTGATTCAACTAATGAATACCTCATGATTTGAACAATAAACCTCTTTCTTATCTCAAAAACGATGAGGTCAAAAGATAGATACTAGACCAGCACCAAAACGAGGAACATAGTCCATTCAATAGCGTTATGACACTAAGCAAATATGCATAGCTTGAATAACATGAACCTTTTAAAAGGAAGAGTATGGAATTTATGCCAGAAAGACACGATTCACACTTAACATAAATTTATAACAAATATTTAAAATACAACATTAACTCCGTCGAAGCTGTTTTCTGGATTTACCTTCATCAGACACGCTAGGGACCAAGAATAAGAAGATCAGTAAAAAATTTTATGAATCTAGTTATTATTTATACTACGGGTTTTAAAAAATCAAATACAACATGCTGTTTGATTTATTTTGATGGCTATTAAAACAATAAAATTGGTAGACGCAACGTTTGATTGAATGTCTCTGCATTGCTTTTTCTTGATATGATCTTTGTAAGATTATCTTTATTATTCACTCTTTGCATATAATGTTCTGATTGCTGGGACGGTGTGGTAACAGAAACAAAGATAGCTATTGGTAGGTACATGAAAGTTTGATACATGTCCCCAGCATTGACCTCAATTTTGCGGATAAGCAATGAAACATATTTTCATACATGTCTATTTGTAAGTAACTTATATGCACAGACTCACTATAGTTTGTCGATAGAAAGTTCTAAGCTATATGCAATCCAACCTTGACCTCATTTTCATGGTCCCGGGTCTTGTGGAAATTTTTTTCGTGATTATTTTATTTAAATAAACACAAAAGAAAGATAACAAAATATTTGATGTACTGATTTACTCTAGGGTGTAACCCAGTGTGCCATATGTCTTGTATCCTTAACCTCATTTGCCGCAACTTTGGTCCAGTTTTTGTTGCAATGTAAGGGTCTTACTAACTACACAAAATAGATCAAAATATTTCATATACTTAAAAATCCTTAACAGTACATGTCAGCCTGCCTTATGTGCCCTTTCGCGTTCTTATAATCCGGCAACCGTGAGTTTTAAACTTTATTTCTCTGTTACTATACATGGTAGGCAAACACAACTTAATGTACCTATTCATTTTAAGTTGTATGTATCAGGTTGCCGTATGATATTTGTCATTAACCTCATACTTTAGTTGAAGTTGTATGTGACAGGCTGTAGTATGTCATTTGCCAATGACGTCATATAGTCGGTCGATGTTGTAAATGACAGGCTGCCATATGTCATTTGCCCATGACGTCATATTGTTGATCGAGCCACTATCACAAATTTTGTGCTTATTTTGCCAGTGTCTCGGTAACAACACATGTTAGAATTTGTCGGCAATATCTAGTGTGCTTGTTACTTTATGGTGTCCTTTAACATATATCCATAACTCATTTTCAAAGTTCTGTGATTATGAGTCAAGTTTTCGTACTTGGGTCCTTTTCTTTGCAACAATATGACAGTCAACAAAATTTATTATGCTCATGATGCTATTTCATCTATAATGCGATTAAGCAAGATATTAAAAGAGCGCAAATGTTATGTTGAGTCAATATATACTTTGCTCATAAATATGGAATATTTTTATTTTCGACCTGACATTAGAAAAAGTTATAGATAGACTTTGTCAAGCAAGATTCCCATTAAGAAATGGCGGATAATGCTTAAAGAATGACATTTGACATAATTTATAATAAAATTGGACGAAAAAAACATTTGAAAGGATTCTATCCGGAATATGAAATAAGCACTTTTTTCACAAAAATGTAGGTTTCAGAACTTATTCAACCAGCCATCGGACAAAAATCTTAAATCGGACCTTTCTGTAGCTTGAAGTTAGAAAAATGAGTTTAGCGTAAAGATTTTTTGGCATTTTGGCAAAAGAAGTTTGCTTGCAAGTCGCCAAAGTTGAATTTTCGACTCAGAAAATGTCAATTTTCCATATTTATGACCAAGTGTATAAAACCTCCTTGCAATTTTGACAAAAGACTACCCAAGGATCTTCCTATGTCATACCAGTTAAACTCTTTCACGCATTTTACGCTTTTTTTTTACCTAAATTGCAATGTCAAAATTTTTTGGTTAACATTATGGCGTCACAATCATGACATCCATTGTTTGGCCAACATATAGCTCATGTTACCCATTGCAGAGTCATCTTCTTACACTTAAAGTAAAATCCGGAGATTGTTATCTATGCTGTTTATATTTTCATATGGCATTGTGATTTATTTTATTGAAGACAAGTCCCGATTTCTTTATACATCAATAACAAATGTCAATGAAAATGATAAATTACTGATTTAATCATTGTCAACAATTCAAAAAGAAGCTCTGTAATAAATTCTTTGCAGTTGTTTCACTTATCATCTTTACCGATGGTTGTACGAAAATTTTGAAATGATAAGAATTGTGCTATTTTCGGTTTTTCAGTTGTAATTAAAAGGCAAATTGCTCAAATGTTATAATTTCCGCTTAGTTTATTCAATAGTTCGTCAACTAAATGAAAGCTGGAATTACAAATATCAATAATAAATGACATCCAAATGCTTAATACAGTCGGAAATGTTTATTTAATTCTAAAAAATAAGAGGATAATTCCTGTTTTTTTCAGTGCCCACATTTGTCCTGGGATTTATACTTTTTCAGACTATCAGCGGATATGGTTTCTTAATATGGATCCCGTAAAAACCGTGTTACTGGCAAGTCAGAATGCACAAAGGAGAGAAACGGAAAAGTATTATTAAAACAAACGGCTTACTGTTCTGCAAAATCTTACAGCTTTTCTCTTCCTGTCTAACAGTGGGTGGTTACTGAAAGTATAACATATTTAACTAAGCTCTGTTTTAAACGAGACTAAAATAATTCTCTCAGACCAATTGTAAAATTACATGCAAAGTTTTAGTTATTTTTGGTTCTAATGCTATTAGTGAGAGGTTACTCTTTGAAATGTACCTATAGCATACGAAAATTTTCCATATTTATTCAGCATTGGTAATTTTGTATTTTACATCTAAAGGCTCCAGCAGGGCTTTTAGAAGTAGCAGCAATTATGACGAATGTTATATATTTTCTCCAATGACAAGTAAATGGTTTCCTACGCAAATTAGATTTTTTTTTCGGTGGCGTTGTATTCAGAATTCAGGACATATTGACATATTGTTTCTACATTTGCAATTGAGTCATTTAATCGGTATGATATATGTACAATTTAAATTCAGACGGATTAAGAAATGCAACATAATTATGCATGTTATGGGAAGGCCATTTTCTGGTTTAATTCCATTGATAAGGTCGTCATTAACGTGGACACTGAGATTGCGCAAAGTATGTTACGAGGACGGCAATTGGAAGGCACGCTGCAAGTATCATTATCTTTCCGTACAATAATACTTTGCTTGGCTCAGTATAGTATAACCGTTGACGTTGCGAGTATTGTATGAAGACTAGACCTATATAATTAAAAGCATTTTTTCCAAAATTATGGAAATTCTATAGAAAGCGTTTATGTGTTTAAAGAAATTTTAAAGAATTCTTCAGATAAAGAATCTATTAAACAGAAACTTAAATGAATTTACTGTTGAAACATTTACCCTTAGCTAAGTCTTAACTTGGTGGTTGGTTTTCTGATGTTTTTGTTTATTAATAAGCATTGTATTTTTAACCAGATTTTCATAATAATTTTGACGTCCTGCTGTAATGCTGAGTTCTGGAACCAATGAATGGCCATACCGTGCATCAAACTCAAAGTTGTATTTTGTGATATATTGATCACACGAAATCGCTTCGTGCTACTGATTGGTAAAGAAAACCTTTGCTTGGGTTTTTAGCTTCATTAGATTTGAAGAATCATCAGGTCAGCGCATTAACACAAATTTGAAAGCCAAAGTTCAGCACAAAACTAACCTTATGTAATTAAAAGTAGAATACAAATTGAAGCGGAAATACAAGAAAGTCCAGTTCAGCATAATACTTATTATTAGTGTAAATGTGAACATAACATGTCGTATGACAACCGTAATATGAAGTCTCCTGCCATTAATGGTGGGTGGTCATCTAAAAAAAAACGTTGTTGTGGTTTTTGCAGGGAGAAACCCTGCTAAAGCGGCGTCCGTTGGTTCAAGCGGGATAAATTAATATTTGAACTCCCGTTTACAAAAGGTTGTGCCGGGGAAAGAAAAGGCACTAGGTATCTACGTTCTGGAGTCAATTGTAATCTAAAAGATATGTCCCTGTTGTCGGGGATGTATAAATTCACAATCCGTCTTGAGGGAGATGCTAAAGACGCCCCGTGTCCCTGTCCAAATATGGCTGAAATATTGACCGCTGGACGTTATAATAACAATCAATCAATCTTTGTTTTAATATTTTGTTACATGTACATTTTTATAACATTCAGGAAGGAGCAATGATATTTAACGTACACCCATTGTTTAATTGTGCGATTTATAACTTTTCACAATGAGCGGTATTCCAGTCTTGTTTAAGCCGTCTTGAGACCTCTAAATTTGTAAATTCCCCTGATTTTTTCGTAGTTGGAGTTCTATTCTTCTGACATTTACCCAATATTTTATCATTTTCATATTGACTGTACAAAAGCATTATCAAAATAATTGTATGGATAATTTTAATTTCAAATTAAAAAACTACTTTTTAAAGATTTCGAATGACGCAATCATTTACAGATTGAGAAAATAAAGGATTGGTTTGAGTATTTATATCTAAAACCATTCGCAAATGGCGATTTATACAACTCTCGGCCCAATTATCAGGGCCACGTGCAGTTAAGCGGACTCTGACTGTATGATTGGCGACATCCTGATTTAAAAGTTATAACTTAACTTTAAATGGCAAAATTACTCCGTTACAGGGAAAACAATAGAAACCGAAAGCAGGAAAAAAGCGAACAAGTCGGCAGATACGGCAATCTCGAGAACATAAGCAAGACGGAACAATACACATATTAGTACAATGAAGTATGAGGGAAGCAAGAAGCAAAATTGTTAAAACATTGATAATCATATCTGAATATAATATCTATAGTTAAAACTCGATTATTTAAAATACGATTATCAAATGCTAACAATTTGAAAATTATCTGAATACATAAATTTAAAAGTATTATTTATATTATTGTGATTTTGTCATCCTGTTTATGTAAACATTATGGTATTTTACTTATCAGTATTCATTTGTATATCATTTGCAATTTCTTAAATTTGTAAATTAAACGCGAAAAAATGCAAACTATTCTTTTGTTTCTACACATTTACTTTTCTACTAATTTACAGAAACTGTGTAAAAAATACCCGTAGAGAACCCACTACATTTGAATCAGAAGTGGTTTGTAACTGTGTCATAACTCACCGTTAATTGCTACTATAATGATTTTGAACATATCAGATATAGCCAATTATGTCGTATGCGTACATTTTATTCGTAGATAATGAACACCAAGGACAAAAAGTTTTATATTTCATAATAGAATTCACGATTTATTTTTGAATCTAAAATATGGTGTTTATCATACTATGTTATCACGTGAAAATCCGATTCGTTTGTCGGTTTTTCTACACAGCAGGTTTTATTCATCAGTATTCACTGAGATTATCTCGTCCTGAATATGCATGTTATATTAATCGCTTAATCTTAAAAAAAAAAAAAACATTGAATCAATTAATAAATACAAATTTAAAAACTGCATTTTGCTTCTCAAGCTCAATATACAATAACTTTTCTCTTTTATGAATAATGACATGTCAAATGTTCCCATTTTGTACATTTGAGACAAACCTCGAATATTTAAAATCATCTTTGAATAAAACAGAAGATTGAAAATGCACATTTCCATGATATTTCAGCTTTAAGACATTGTGGATCGATTAGAAAATCAATGACGAAATTTACCTTGTACTCTAACATAACTACATTACATGAAAAGTAACTACTGAATCTATCTTATGTAATTAATAATCGAATTGGTTATCACAAAATACAAACAAGCTCTTTCGAAATTAAACATCTGCATGTCAGTGGCTTACCTCCAATGTATGTCATTAACGAATTCATTATTAGGTTCGAAGATTCTCCGAATGAATTAGTTATTCGATACCAGTTTTTAATGTTTTTCAATCGTTTCTGTGCATTTCAAAACACAAAATTGTTAAGAGTTTATGGACAAATGAATTCGAAGATACCAAAGGAGGCAGAGTCGGAAGACAGACAAGACCATGACCAACAGACCATGAGTATTCTCATATTTAGAATTCTTAAGATCGAGTTGCATTGAAACCATGTAGACCTCTAGATTTAAACTGTTTCTAATTGGCTAAAGATTTGAAATGATCTACTTGATTTTCTTCTCATGGCTCTTAATTTTCATACTCTAAACCGTCTCAAACATTCGTAATTCGTTTTGAAACAATTAAAAGTCTTAACACAACACAATTTCAAAGTTTCATTTTTACAGAATGCTTGGTTAGAACCGCAATCTCCGAAAGACTTAAAATACCAATAAAACGATTGTTGATATATACGACATTTATTTTCGGGGGGGGGGGGGGACTAGGATTTGTATGTGGTCCAGAAAATTTGTAAGTCCTACTTCGCGGGCCAGATTTTTTTTCATTGTTAGAAAAATTTCTTTGAAATTTTTTTTTCCGATGGCCAGACAGTGGGCCAGAATATTACTTCATTTCAAATGCTGGCCAGATTATTATTTTGACAAAAATCAGGGTCAGAATTTTTTTTCTAAAAAAAACCCATGCCCTCTCAGAAATTCAAATGGTCCGTGCCTTATCAAATGTAGTTTGTAAACGATTTGAGCAGTTAATGTCGTCATCATTTTAATGCCACTCTATACGTAGTAAATCTTCTGCAAGGGACTCTTGGTCACACAAAATTCTCGAAAACAATCATATGCGCTTTCATACATACAACTATAATGATGAATTGTGGTCACTTTTGTGCGATATATCATTACTAGTGTGTATGTTTAAGAAGTCGCACTCGTACTTTTTTTTTTACAATGAGTGGTATCCCACTCTTGTTGACGGTCTTGTCGAGACATCTTTATTTCTAAATTCCCTCTGTTTGTTCTTGTGACAAGTGTGCCGTTGTTCTGACATTTACCCCTATATAATTTCATTTTATCTTTTGAACAGTTCTAGATTCTAACTTTGAAATCTGCTTGGAAAGATATGGCGTGGCCTCTTCTGGGATTCCACCCTTGTTAAAGGGCTTTTGACAAATGCTTTTATTCTAAGAAATGCCTTCATCTGTAGAGTTATTTTTTAAAATATTATAAAACATAATATTTCCTTACCTGATGCTCTTTTCTTTGCAATCTGCACAATAACTCTTATCAATTCTTATCACATTACTCGTAACCCAACAATGCATATTCTACTAACTACCCCACATAACACAACTTTTGATTGAAAAGTTAACATTTAATCAAACACGTGGAATCAATGCTATAGGTCTGTTCATGTCTAAAAATAGTAGATGATATGTTGTTATATTACTTTTGTCATCGATTTCATATTCTCGTTCATAAATAAAGATTAATGAAATAGAATTTCTACTATCTACAATCCTTTATTACTTACGAGGGTCCAACTTCTTATACAACAAATATTTCCCAATCAAGCTCAAGGGGGACAAAATTGATTAACGACAGGGTCATGTCGATTTTTCTATTAGTATGTGATCCAGACGATTTGCCAATCAAACACTTACAGAATGTCAGTTATAAGTAATTGTAACATTTATTACTTCATTCGTACTTTGGCATTATCTCGACGTCTTTGCCACTATTGAAAAAACTAGGTCCAAATGTGTGACAATTGGCAAAATGCAACAATTTACATGTTCAATCCTGTAGAAGTTTATTAAATATTTTTCTTTAACATAAAACAGAAAATATTTTACAGCCGGAAAATTTTGTCGTCGGGTTGATGTTGAATTATGAAGATCATTTCTGACATAAAATCAAAGCAAGGCTTCAGGCATGCCCACGTTACATATCTCACGACAAATTTTCAATGATTTAAAATTAAATTTTCTCCGTAATTATTTTATTGGATAAACTGAAAGATTTTCATGCACGCAATCATTAAAAAAGCTATTTGTACCTAGCCATGTTTGCATTTGACTTGTTTGAAAAAACAGCCTTACGATCTAGCTCTTATCAAATAATTTCTTTTAAGATATACTAAAACAAATTACCAATGTTAAATGAATACGGAAAATTTAGGTATACTATATACGTACATTTCAAGGAATAACCTCTCATCAGTAGCATTAGAACTGAAACATAGGAAGCGATGATAATACATTAAAACACTTTAAATGAAAGAACGAAATAAGACAATTGAAAAATAGTTATTATTTTCTAGTTTTTGTTCCTTCAGACATGAAAAGAACATGGGATGTGAATTTCAGCGAAAGACACTGTGAAACTCAGGAAGGGAGGATACACTTTCAAATGACACGAAGAATAACCTTTATCTGAAAATAATGTAATACAACATTAATTTATTGCAAGAATATTTGAAATTCGGAAAGGCATTTCAATTAAAATGTTCGTGTTAAGTAAATATATAACTAAATTTTAAAACAGCTAGAAGAGGAATAATGGTTCTAAAATTATTCATGACGTCAAGAAAAGGGCATGTCGCTCATCCACGCTGAAAATTCCCTATCAGCAAGTTAACTGGCCTATTTTTGATAAAAAAGGACATTGCTTTAAATTAAAGATTTTGTTTTATGAATATATGATAAGTACAAAAAGACCAAATATGATGTAAATGTGACTATACTCAACTAAAAAAATTATTTCAGAATTAATTGCGGGACCAAACCGACCCACATGTCCAGAATACACATACGTTATTGAAACTGGATAAAACGATTTTTATTTCGGATTATATTTTTTTGTATTAGGCAGTACCATGACAACAGAACAGTTGACACATTGATTAGCTAAATTTCATGACGACTTGGGAATAAATTTGTACGCCTTCAAAATAGTTCCTCTCTTGGAGTTAAGTTGTAGCATCATTTTCAATTATTTGACTGGAATTAAACGTAATAAATTTTATTTGAATGGAATTCAATAATGTGTAAACTTAGGATTTTATTTAGTTTGTGAGTAAATTGGTCGAATTTCGAATCAATGAGCTTTATAACTATAATAAATTTAGACAATAATTTTATCGGTGGTGAAAACCTCGGCAATATCTTTCAAAAAGATCTTCAGTGAAATTTTATTAGACATTCAACAAGAATATGAAAGCCGTCGGTAATTAAAAACCTTATTTAAAGTTGCAAAACCAATTTTAATGCATAAAACACGTACTATGAATAATTATGCATGATATACTACTGGAGCCGGTAACTAGAAACTTATCTTAAAGCTCTCTTAAATCCTATTTAAGCAGTATCGTAAATGCGAACAAAGACGATCTGAAGACAGTAACAAGAAACATACTTAATGTACACTTTGTATTATCTTAACGTCATCTTACGTATAACTAGGGTAGTCGTAAGATTTCACGTAACTTCGCATGTTACGGTTTTCCCGGTATTGATTTCCTGAAATCGGCAATGCGTTTATTTTAGTGGAATTTTTTTTTAATATAATATTTGACAAACTGGCAATTGCAAGTGCTTTGAATAAACCATAACACCCTTTTAGTTAAACAGTATGCTCTTAATAGTATGCCAAAACGAAATTTGCCGCAACTTAAGTGAATTTCTAAAAAAAATTCACGATGAAATATATATCATATTTTGTATCGTTGGAATCCTCTATTTTGCCGCAGCTAAAGCTGCAGTTAAAAAT
>JAULBM010343987.1:0-22467 GCA_032357055.1 Geukensia granosissima
TGTTCTATGTTTGTCTTTCGTTTCATTTTGTTGGCCATGGTCTTGTCCGTCCTCGACTTAACGATTTCTGTCTGCCCCTTTGGTATCTTTGAATTCATTTTACCTTTCTTTAATTACGATAATTATGGTGCCGTGACCGATGAAACGACAAAATGGATTTGCAGAAATTGAAAGCGAAACGAACGGGAAGCAGAAGTGCCGTAACGAGACTAATCAAAAAGTTGGTCGAGGTGAAAGAAACTACGACAAAGAAGAAATTTGGTGATCGTATGCTAACCTTACACAGAAGAAAATATTATTTGAGCAACTTGATGAAGAGATCGTGAATATGATGACACCTGAGGACATGGAAAAGGAAATCTTAGAAACGGATGAGTTTATCACACAGCTTGACACGAAACTCAGACACATAAGAAACTTCATTGACACACGCCCCCGCCTATTCCACTAGATAATTCTCACACAGGTCTAAATACTGGAAGCCCACCTGTCATACCCACAGCATTCTACGAAACTCCTCGCCCACCCAAGCTTACGCTTGGCGTTTTTACAGGAAATATTCTATATTGAAAGACCTTCTCGGATTCGTATGAATCGGCCGTAGACATGAACATTCGCCCTAACCAACTCAAAGTATATGGAGGCATTGTTAAATTAGAGATTTGGACAACCAGAACTGAAAGTGCAAGCTTACATGCATGCTTTATTTGAAATACCTGCCCGCGAAATTCACTGTAAGTCTGAATAATTTTAAGATGAAATGGACGGTTATGTCAGAGGCTTGAAAGCACTTGGTCAAGCACAAGATTCTTACGATAGGAAATACGAAAGCATTTAAAAAGGGGACACCGAAATAAAACTTGGACATTGAAAAAAACCGTAACATAGAATGAATTTATTCCATGATTGTTATTTGATTACAGAGAGGTAATTAATGAGACTACAGGCTTCTCGCCATTCTTCATTCGCACTGTCATACGACAGACAAATAGGAGGTCCTCTATCAGTACTCAAAGAAGAGTGGGAACAACCCAGCATGTTGAAATTCAGTACTGAGCTATTTTTAGACACTAGAGAAAAACTGAGAACTATGTCAGAGTTTGCTACACAAAATGAGAGATATGCTAAGCAAAAGCAAAAACATTATTATGACAAAAATCTAGTGATAGAAAACTATAAGTTGGTCAGAAGGTACTTGATTTACTCCCTACACACACGTCTAAACTATTAGCAAGTTGGAAAGGAGCACTTGTAGTCACTGAAAAAGTCAGCCCTGTTGATTATGAGTAAAGCTCAAAAGAGGAAATGGAAAGGCTTTCACATAAACATGTTAAAATTGTGATACAATAGGGTTGATGATAATGATGATGTAAAACAGATCAGAATTGTCAATACAGGATATTCCTAGGCTTTCACAATTTAAACTCGGGTAAGTCATTTATTCATTTATTTTGATGGTACGATGGTCTAAATGGTAGTCTATATTTCTGTGTCAAGGTCAGTTCATTTACGTGGTGCAAATATTGAGGAAATACCTTGTTAAACATTTATTCTTGGCAATTTAAGTAACTCTTGGGTTAAAAAAAGGAATTAGAAGATACCAATGGGACAGACAGAATTCGTAAAGTCGGAAGACAGACAAGACCATGGCCAACAAAATGAAACGAAAAACAAACATAGAACACACAACAATATTTTGTTAGTTTGTTTCAAATTTGTCTTGTCTCTTTGGACTCTGCACTTATGATCTCTCACATTGGTGATCTCTACACTGGGCTTGTAGTTTTGGTTTTTACGCCTGGATTTGTGTAGATACATGTATATGGTTGCACTATTAGTTACGTACATATGTTCAGTGATCCAGTTTAGCTTGTGCAACGCCCATTTAAGTTCCGATAAAGTTTAAACAACGATCAAAGCCATTGTCGGTGCTCATCCTTATGTCGGAATCTATGTCCGAAATTAAACGTAGGAGTCGAATTGTCCGTCAGTGAAATTTTCGTTATTTATTTGAGTCGTCATTTATTTCAACAGAGTAAAGTAGTTGCATTTTTGTTTCCTAGTGTTCTCGTCATATTAATTATTTTATATTTGGAATTCATATCAGTAAATCGTAAATGTAAATAACCATTATTCGATTTCTACAGTACAGCCACCGAGCAACTAAACCTTGCACGGACGAAACGTGTGATGTGAAAATGAAGTTCTATTTAGTTTATATTTGACATTGGCCATTTGACAATTTAAAAGGATTTACCTCGTTACAAAGATTCATCTCTAATGAATGCTATCAGGTACTGAAAACAAGCTCAAGGTGAGATTCCTGATGATAAAACGTTAAGCCTATTAACTCGACATGTCATCAAACGTAGTATGTCTGACGATTTAATACAGTGTTGTTAATAAACGTGAAGAAATACAAGATTGATACAGGGCCAAATGTAATCATACGATCAGTATGTTAATATCTGTACCAAGAAAAACAAGTTTTTAAAGTCTTGACTACTATGCCTCATCTGAATATCAGCAGTTTTCGTTATGAGGCTTTTGCAACTTATTGTGTGGATATGTGTATAGTATCACGCTGAAATTTTTGTCTTATTAAAAACGGTATCAATGCTGAAAAACAAACCTTTTTAACTTACCCGCAGTTTTTACATCTATATAATCTCCCATGTTGTTCTTCTGCTGCAATTATCCTAAACAAATTCAAAAATAATCATAACTCCACATACATTTCTTGAAAATATGTAACTAGAATAAATAAGATGAAACAAATGGTTAATAATGTGATTGATTATGATACAACATAGTTTATAGAGTAATTAAAAACATTAAAGTGTGCCTCTTCACGATAAAACATTATAAAGTGTGATTCTAAATGATAAAAAAAATTATAAGTTGATTTTAAATTACAGAGACCGGTTAACAGCGATCAGAGTTAGCTCAATATTGGTACAAAAACTTTTAAATGGGATAGATTGTTAATGATAAAAAGCAGCTTATAATGTGATTTGTAAACAATACAAAATGATTTAAATTGCGGTCAACAGGAAATGATTAAAAACGGTTTATATGTGATTATTATTGACATAAAACGGTTTATTGTACAATTGTCAATGACACAGAACTGTTTATAGTGTGAATATTTATTATACCATGATACAGATTAGTTTATAATGTGACTTTTAGACAGTTTATACGCGGATTGTAAATGATACACAACTGTTTAAAAATATGATTGTTAATGATACAAAACTGTTGATATTGTGAAAGTTAATGGTATAAAATGGCTTTTTATAGTGTGATTCTGTACAGTTTGCAGTGTGATTTGTAGTCGGCAAAAAGTACTTAAAGTGTTAGCGTTAATGATACAAAACGCTTAAAACTGCGACTGATGATGATTCAATCTGGTTTAAAACTTGATTGCTCGTGATACAGATTGTTAATGGCTAATTATACAATAAATTGATAATTTGACTGTCAATGATAGATACGTGTTTGCTAATATATTGTGCTGGTTTATGTATACTATAGTTTACAGTCTGATATTAGTGATAGAAACCAGCTAAACTGTGATAAATATGATACAGAACAGTACAGTATGATTATTTATATAACAAAATGAATTATATTGCGACCGTTAATGATACAAAACGGCTGCTTATGTGATTGTTCATGATTCACAGTGGTATCATACAAAACGGTTAAGGGTGCGAAAGTTTATGACGAGATATGGTTAATAATATGATGTAATACGGTAATAGTGTGAGTTTTAAAGAAACAAAAACTATTCCCAGTATGATTGTTTATAACTGTTTATGGACTGTAAGAATGTGAAAAGTTTAATAGTGTGCTGGGCAGTAGTATAAAATGCAGATATTTGTTCTGTTATTTTTACACAAGATCAGTTAGTTTGCCAATGTGTATACTCTTCAATCAGATTGTGTGAGTTTGATTCTTCCTTTGACCATTTGTAAAGAGAGAGTTTGAATCAAACTATTTAGCCCACCACAATAGACCATTTCAGGGTTTTGGGTTTTTAGTTGAAACGGAAACGCCTGAGTTCGGTAAAAACATCATTTTCTAGATTTGTCACGAATTTCAGCAGTGCTCGTAGGATTACACGTTAAGACGTCGCTATTAAAACCACTACGGCGGACATACGGTGAGTTATTGAACTGAATATAAATGACAGTCGGTATCCACAGAATTAGACAAAGAAATAGGTTAAGTTCTAATGCTGAGCTAAGCACGATAAAGAGACAGCTAGTGTTTGAAATCGTCAGAGAGTTCTGTCGTGAACACATTCAAAGTATGAAATCCGTCATTATTTGTTGTCTTACACGTGTTAGCGGAAATATCATGCCACTGCCTGAACTGAGGTGACAACAGAGGTTTATTTCTAATTAGAAATATCAGCCGGGCTCACATACCCCCTACTCAAAGTGTCCCAAGTCAACCTAATTCCAGGTTTGCCCTTGTGGTATAAAAGAGGTTATAGTATTCCCCCTAAGGTTATTCTTGAAATACAAATAGGTATGTTTGACATAAATTTTTGTGAATTAATACAAAAAAATTAAAAAAAGGTGACAAATACTGAAGAAATGAATTTGATTTGGGTCAAATACTTGAAAATATGCAGGTCATAAGGAAGGGTAGGATATCTATAACAGAAAATGTCCATATGAATTTGCTTTTATTACCAAGCATATTATAGTTTGCTTGATTATGGTGAAAAAGTCTTATACAAATGATTGACCAGGAAAATTACAATGTGATTATATGTGATTCTTTGGAATCTCTCCATACATGTACCTTTAGATGACATTTTTACCACCATTGATGCTCATATTGGCCTAATACATGGTATACAATATATGCATTATGAATGCATCCATAATTTGTAGGTATTTGCATGCAGGATAAAAGGTAGAGATCCTGCCTGTCTTTGCCCACTTTCCAAATAGAAGCTGTATAATAACTGCTTGGGGTTATGATTTGATTGTGTCCAACCCACCACCAACCAAACCAAAAAACGAGAGAAAATTGGATCAAGTCAAAACTACAAATTCATGTACTTTTTTGTCTAAAAGTTGCATATTAAACTCAATCAGAGAAATTTTTCCTAAAAATTAAAATATGATTAAAAATTTCTTTTCTTAAAGGTTACAACTTTGTGATTCACATGCGTCTTGTCCTCATATCTTGACATACTAAGTAAAAGATTAATATTTATAAATTTTTCAAGGGTGCAAATAATACCGGATGGAAACGCTTACATCCAGGTGTATGCAGTGCCAGTTAGAAGGGTATATATTTTTCTTTAAACATCAAAGCACATCTTGTTAATTTAAATTGTATAAAATTTAGAAAATTACCTGAATCATATAAATGGCTTACCTTTTAAAAGCATAAAAGTGGTCAGTATATTTTAACAATTTAAATTTGTTTGCCAAGCTACCACTGCAAGTCTCCAGTCTCTTTTACCAAATTCTAGTCCTACCTCGTTTCAAGTATAAAAAACGTGAAATTGTAATTAATATTTTTTGTGTGCATTTCATATTGGAATGGGAAATCAGTTATGTATCATATGATTTTTTTACATGGTTTTGAATAACTTAATACTGGTAACTTTTTATTTTTAACAAAATAAGGAGATTTTTCTTTCTCAATGGCTTTTTATTCTTTATAAAGTTAGTGTTAATTAAATGAGTAAATATGACATTTGTAATATTATAACTTATTTTGACCCTTTATTGCATTATGAAAATTTAATAGACACGAGGCAAGTTAATGTTAACATCAGGGAAAATTACGAAGACGTTAATGCATCCGAAATTCAATGACTTATATTTCTTTCAATGCAATGCGTGATGAAAACAATAACAATTTTATCTAATTTAAGTGTATTGGAAAAAATATTGTACCATGCCGTTTTTGTCTTAGTAGACGTGATAGGTTAATTTAGATAAGGAATGAACCTGTTTTGGGTCGTTTAACGTTGGAACATAAACCGATTCGCAGTTTATTGAGCGTAAATCGACCAAAAGTACATGTAGTATAAATAAATCGGAAATTGAGTACATTTCTTATTAAATAATATTTAAGCTTCCCTTGTCTTCAACAATCTGCTGAAAAATGAAATTGAAGATGGGATTATTTTGAACGATGTTAGCCTATGAAGACGTTAATGACGTCAAACTTGCTCAGACTGCTTGCTGCATGTAAAATTGAATTTAACAAAAATTGTATTCCAGTTACTTCGGATTTTAACCGGGGTTGAATGATTTTTCCGTTTCCCTTTTTGAGTGGATGAAACCACAGAGTAGTTTTTCTTCGGGTGGTGATTACTCTTCCTAAATAAAATAACTTTATATAATAGAATATTAGTAACTATTCTAAATTATGCAAATAGAACGTTTGTAGAATCTAAAATGTTAGCATACTTTATTTAACATATTATTTTTGTTTAAATGACATGGTGATTTCGGAAATGCATATGTATTATAATTATATATTTTATATTTTAATTCTATTATTTTCATGGTAAACATGAAATCAGAATAATTTTAGTAGTTTTCTTAACCAATTAATTGACTTTATAATATACATTAAAAAGTTCTTAGCTTAACCACATCTTTTTCTTAAACAAATTGAGTATCAAGATCTAATTACGAAATCCCATATACCCCTTAAGTTAAATTGTTGTTCCCTAACAATGTCATAACACAGTTCTTTAAATTAAACTCAGCATATCAGCAATGAAAGAGACTTAGTAATCTCCACATGAAGGTGGTGATTGGTTACGACACATAAAGCGTGACTGCGTTTAAGTGTTCTAGATTGATATTATTGGAGAGAAAAAATGAAAAAAACAGCACGCTAACCTTCGTCCGGAGAAATCAGAATTCACTCTTCCCAACGTGACAAACTTGCTGTTGAAGAAACGAGTGACTAAATCTCTATTATGCATATTTATAATAAATTAATGAGTGTTTATGGTACATATCAAGTTTGTTTACTTCCGTGTATGCTTGTGGTAACCATACCTTGTGTTATTTGAAAGAAAATCGACATCTTAGGTGCATATTGCAGAAAATGGACCCCGAACGACAGAAAGGTCTTAAGTGTTTGATGAAACTAATGGCTCTAGATAGATACGACTAATGTCAGAACACAGGGTAATCATCGTTGTGTTCCGTAGTATAATTGTTTTGAACCTCTGTACAGCTTAAATATGAAAAAATTGTGATAACTTACCTCCGTGTCTGGAAAAAAAACTGCTCTCACCTACGAAAAAAGTACTCTCACGCGTTTTTTCGGTACTCTACCAAAGAAACGTTAATACGTGGTGGTTGTGGTTTAGAATCCTTCAATGTAGTCTGCACTTTCTAGTTTTGAACTCTGATCTCTTCCTCGTAGATGTTGGGAATTGGCGTTGTCCCTTTGATGAAGCGTTGTTTATGTCATTGACTGCGACAGCTTTAACCCTGGCAATGTTTCCAGCATGTTTGTGAAAGTTGCCAAATGAGACGATGTTGTCGTAGTGGATGTTTTCTGTGGTTTGACACAGCGGTACAAAGTACTTTCATTCCCATCATGAAGTCTTGAGATAGGTCTTAACTAAAATTCCTCACAGAAGGTATTTTTTAACTTTGTCGAAATGTAGTCTTAATCAAGCCATTTCACAAAAATAAAAAGAAATATATATGTCACCGTCCTTTTTGAGATTCTGTATTGGCTTATTTTTGACAAAGTTTATATATGAGTAATACATAAGTTTGCAGATAAAAAGAAAACCAGCAGACAGAATTTTGTGAATAATGTAGGGAAAAATTTATGAAATGCCTTTCACAAAATAAAATAAAATTTTGGGGTCAACGCTCTCGTTTACTCGACAAAAAGCAAATTGTCCAAAATCATAGCTTATTCTTTGTTTTTCATGGAGTTATCTCTCCTTATTTTACCGCGGAATTTTAGCAATAGTTACTATTTTATAAACGTTCCCAGTGGATTGATGTAGTGAAACTGTATCGATCTACCTTTACAGTATACTGATGACCATTCAATTTTTAAGGGGTTTTTTTTTTTTGTTATTTTTTAAGAATGAGTATCACCAAACATTAACACCTTTTAGTAGACATCCCATTGAGGAATATGTAACCCCATCATCGTTCAAAACCTATGAAAATTTTATGGAAAATCCTAAGCTTTAACTACTAAATGAATTCTCCCCACAATTGTGTATACAGCAAACTTTTAAAGCAATTCATGCACTCAAACCATAATTTTTCAATATTTTCTAAGAATTGCATAGTAATTTGAAAAATAATTTGGTATTTGAGTTTTATTCGAGTTTACCTGTACATATAGTCAGGTCTGCCTAAATGATTTTCCAATGTTTACAAAACTGTACATTGATTTTGTTAAGAGCAGCATGTCTTCCTGTGGACTGTTGCTTTCGTGAGATAGCACGTTAAAAATTCGGCTCAGCGTGTCGGTCTAGTACAAAGCAGGGTTCATCATCATCATCATTCATAATATGCTGTCGTCCTGAATACGCATGAAATATTTGCCACTGGACGTTAAACAACATCCAATCAATCAATCAATCAATCAATCAATCAATCAACCAATCAATCGACTTTGTTAATGTGCTTTATTTGTGGGTTCAATAAATCAATGGTATCACGTAACAAGATATGATTTATTTTATTTTTGAGGGTAAATGAAAGATAAAACATGCAATTTGAAGAATATAGTTGAATTAAATTCTGACAGCAATAACACTGACGCGTGATATTTATCTATGAAAGCATACAATTTTGAGACAGATTTTCTCAATGTCAAAAAATTAACAAAGACGTGAAATTGGAATTTTTTGTGCTGAGAAAAACTAAAATTTAAACTAAAAAATGAGTTGCGGCAAAAAATTAGAATTCATTCCAAAGATATATAAAAAGATATGCTTCATACATGAACTTTAAATATATGTGTCAAATTTTGTTTGGTGTACTTAAGTTATTGACCTGTTACCGGTTGTTCAACAATAAGTTGCCCTCTTCTCAGATAGACGTTTACCTAGAAAAGAGATAAAGGACGACGACGTCACACGACGCGCTTTCGCCCCGCACATGATATGACTTCGCTTCCGAATCACCTTATTTCATTCCTGTTTTGTAGTAGTTCGTGGATATTTTAGTTTGGTTCTAATTTGTCCTGTCTCTTTGAACTTTTGGTCTCTCGCTTGAGTATCGAATCGAACTCAATCTCAAACTAAAACTGGAACTCCAACTCGACCTGGTAAAATTTTGGATCCTCTCAATAATTGTGAGATTTACCAGAGGGTTGTTGTCACTCTTAATCAAATAAACGTACTTTGATTTCTTATTTTTATGCATTTATCATTCCAATAGTTGTCACTTGTAGCTTTTTAACAGATATTCAAAATTGAATTGATTAAAACTACACAATATGTTGATATGAGTGTGTGGAAAACAGGATTGAGCTGTTATCGGAATGCGTCCACTGTAGTGAAAATAACGACATGTGACGTTAATACCGGTAATTATACAAATGGGAGATGTGGCATGATTTCCAATGAGACGAAAATACACCAAATGACAGTCGAATTTCAACTTCTACAGGTCCAATAACAGAATTACAAAATGTGAAACAATTCATTTAACATGAAAATCGATCAAATCTATTAAAAAATGGTGACCAAATAACAATAAATGACTTATTAAACAACGACAGCCACTGGACCACAGGCTCCCGGCTTGGGACAGGCACCTAAATAAGTGGCGGGGTTGGTGAGCGCTCAACCCTCCTCCTAGCCTGAGACAGTGGTGTGACAAGACAGCAATAAAAACACACTATAAAATTCGGTTGAAATGAATTTAACACTTGAGATAGATACAGAAAACAACCAACAACAGATATTAAATAATACATGATACATAAAATATAAAAAAGGAGATGTGGCATGATTGTCAATGAGACAGCCACCCACTAAATGACAGTAGAATTTAAACTTCTACAGGTCCCATTATAGCCTTCAACAATGAACCAGAGTCCATAACATAAAGGAAGCTGTAAAAGGCAACGAAATACAAATTGTGAAATTATACATAAAACACGAGGTCGTAATCTACCTAATCTTAAGCAAACATGGTGAACGCATAACAATACATGACTAATAAAACAACGACAACCACTGGGCGACAGGTTCCTGGCTTGAAACAGGCACATAAGAATGTGGTGGGGTTAAACCGATTGGTGAGCGCTCAACCCTCCGCCTAACCTGGGACAGTGGTATGACAAAACAAGAATAAAAACACACTATAAAAATCGATTGAAATGGATTTAACACTTGAGATCGATACTGGAAACCAATAACAAATATAATTAAAACTTAATACAAGATACAAGATGTGAAGATTTCCAAAATATTGCAAGTATTTGTATTTGTATATAAAAAATACAAAAGTATTAATGTTATATAAATATGGAACATCAAGGTATTAATTTGAGAAAATCTTTTTTTAGCATGTGGTACTTTCAAGAAATAATTTGAAAAATAAATAACGTTTATATCTGCAAATATTTTAGCAACACAATCTACTTATAAAAGTAGCAGATATGGCATGATTGTCCATGAGGCAGCCACCTACCAATAAAAATAGAATTTAAACTTTGCAGGTCCTATTACGGCCTTCAACAATTAACCAGAGACCATACTATAACGGAAGATGTAAGTCCCCGAAATAAAACGGCAATCGACCTAATTTAAAGCAAAAAGATAAACAAATAACAAAAAATGACTAATTAAACAACGACAACCACTGGAATTCAAGTTCCTAGCTTGGGACAGGCACATTAGTATGTGACGAGATAAAACCGGTTGGTGAGCGCCCAACCCTCCCCTAACCTGGGAGAGTGGTGTGACAAAACAACAATATAAAGCACACTTTTAAAAATCGGTTTAAATAGATTTTACACTTGAGATCGATACTGAAAACCAATAACAAATATAATTAAATCTAAATACAAGATACAATAAAAGTATTGACCTCAGAAAACCAAGTTTTCCTTCACTACGGTCGTCCATGGATTTGGATTTGGTGTTGAAATATCATTTTTTAGTCAAAGAAAACATGGGTTGTGCAAATGCCAATGTTAAATGTATAAAGACAGGAAATAAAAATGTTATAACAAGTATTTAATGTTTAGTTCCGTATTAAGCTATTGATAAGAAAGTCAATATTAGTTCCAATTAAAAGTTTAAATGATTTTAATACTATAGAATTTATTAAAGTTATTTCAGGTCAAAATGGATAAATAATGTAATTAATAATTACTAAATGCCGTCTGTACCTTGAAAATAAATATCAGAACTTTACTTTATTATTGGAATTGTCCTAAAAAATACAAAAACAACAACTTTGTCCACATTTTTGTCATCATAAAAAGTGAAATTGAGATTCAATTTTAAATTTCGATGATTTTTCTACATATTTACAGAATTATTTCCCCCTTTTTATGCAAAGTTCCATAGGAAATTTCTTTTGGCTCTCGTTTTACCTGCATCCTGTTTATTGAGGATTTTTTTGTTCTGGTGAATATACTATTCTGTAAATAAAAATATGTTAATTTCTTCTGTTGCAATTAGTTTGAGGTTAAGGTCAAATTTTTGCCAGATTGACTGAACTAAATAAGGAAAACACAACTGATTGCACCAATTAAAAGTAGAAATAAAAACCCGTTTCATCTTAAAGTCCCATTCAAATTATCTTTTCATTTCCCGTCAATAGATGTATATTTTGTCATAGGAGAACTAACATGCTCTTATGATTTCTACTTCCTTAAAAATAAAATGTCTGTTATAAAAGTTCAAGTTACTCAACAGCATTACTAGTAGTCTTTAATGTGATAACACGAATTTATTCTCAAGAGAAAAAAATGATTTTTGTTTTTCTATTGTCGAATGTTGCATTGTGTACATATTTTGGTAAGTAATTATTGCTTTCAAAAAGTATTCAATTTTATGTTTTACAATTTTTTGTTTTAGCGCTCACTTCAAATTGAAGATTTCGACTTCACCAGGGCTTCAACAAGTGCTGACAAAAATCCAATAAAACCCATCTTGCAAACGCAGTTGGAAGGCTTATCGTAGTAAAACGTGATTTTTTGTGTTATCAAATTATAACAAATGAACAAGACATAACTAGGCTGATGGTATTTTTTGGTGTTAAAAAGCCAGTAAAAGCCACATTTATCCTAAAGAACTTACTTTACATAAATCTAATATTAGTAATGATCGCATTTCCTTTTTAAATTTAAAATTTGAACAAGGTTGTTTATGCACTAAAACTTAGAACAAAACATTACTTGGGGACGTACATTTAGCTCCTTTGAATGGGGTTTTACATTTCACAACTAGTTCCGATTGCCCGTGTTTATATAAAAGTCTCGCTTTAATTTATAATCGCAATCTTCATCTTACTGGTAAACATTTGCAGCAGAAATACAGATATGATATCACAAGCTTAAGACCTTTACGAAATTGAATAACCTTTACCAAAATACGGCGGCAATTGAAGAATTGGAAGACGACAAGGAATATTACATAATAAATTTTACGGAGACCTTACTAACAAAGCATAAACATTGAATAATGATCCAGTTAATCTCAATTATTTTCCGTTTAACAAACTTGGATACAAGTTTGATGTTGTAGACAAGACATTAAAACTGTATATTTGTTGGAACAATGTTAATAACTTATCGTTTTCTTACACAAGTCTTTATAAATTTTGCATTCATCTTGTCTTTCGTCACGTTTATTGACAACACAGTATATATCGTCAGAAATACTATGTTTGATGAATGCTCATGTTGATGGGATTGATGTTTTATCATCAGGAATTTCATCCTGAACTTGCTTTCTTTTAGTAACTGGCAGCATTCATTAGAGAGGTATCTTCTTTTTCTAGTCGGACTGGGTGACTTTATGTTTGATTTTTATACTTCGTCGGTTTATGCTTCTGTTTTCTTCAATTTTTGTATAATTTGAACCATTCGTTGATTGAGGGATTCACTTGTTTAACCCCACCACATTTTCATGTGCTTGTCCCAAGTCAGGAATTGTGGTCATAGATTTGTTTTGTTTTTAATGTTTTTTCATAAGTACAATTTTGTTAATATTCTGGTAAGAGCAGAATTATTTTACGAATATAAGATTTTTTATTTTGGCGATCGATTGAGAGCTTTTCACAAGGTGTGGTATTCCACGCTAGTTGAAGGCCTCGTAAAGAACTCTTCATTTGTAACTTTTCTCTGTTTATCTCGTGGGTTCTCTGACATTTGCCCCATATCTTTTCATGTTCATGGATTATGATTTACTGTAAATTAGGAAATTATTGCGTGCATTTATTATTGCGATTTGTTAGTTTCAGGCCATAATGCGAGTTTTATTATTGCGACTTCTTAAAACTTGTAGCTGAATACTACTAAAGAAATCAGTAATGCGAGTTTTAATTATTGCAATTCTAACCCTGTCGCAATTTTCGCAATAATAAAAACATCCCAATAATTTCTGAATTTACAGTACTAAGAAACTGATGATCAAATATAAAAACAAGAAGGAAAACAGCATTGAAATCTTAAAAGCTTCGCTATCACTTCAACACAAATTCAATATAAAGAATTTATAAAGAGCCATTTACCAAAAGCAAGAAGAAACCTTTTGCTGCCCCTACAGAGCATCTAGAATAGTCGGATCTCCAGTTCATTTATAAAAGTATATTATGTATAAAACGCCGAAAATACAGCAACCCCTATGCTTATAATTTGTAGAAAACAAATTTTTATAAAATGAAGATGTGATATGTTTTGCATATGACAGCCATCAAAATCGTATAAAAAACCAATATCTTGTTGCGTAAATGTGCTTTTACCTTATTTGTGATTTACAATTACGGTTAAAAAACGTTGAGACCTACCTGGTTCATTCAACCATCGACTCCTGGCCAGAAAAAGGTGAAAACTGGATTCATAACATGGTCTGTTTTAAATTTAATAAAAAATATTCTGTAGTTGCGGGATAATAGTTGTAATATAATTATTTTATAACTAATGTTGTAAATAAAAATCGTATGTTTTCATTCAAATTTTTATTCCATACTCATCCATTTTTATAAATTGAAGAATACAGAAAAGAAAGTTGGACCCGACACATTTAACGATAAATATATACAATAAATGTAGATTTTTGTTTTTTTTTCAACTTTAATGGTGATTGCATTTCAAATTTCAAAATAATTATATTGAAATCAGTATGATGTTAATGACAAATATAAGAAAGTAAATGTTAACGGACAGACGTAAGCTATCTGAAGATTTAAATCATGCCTGGCTGATGGTGCAAAGTCAGCATATTGTCTTGGCGTTTTGAGAACACTGAATATTGCAATCAAAGAAATAAAATATTACTATAGTACTAAGATAGATTTGTTTAGTCAATTTAAAATAAAATTGACGGTTTGAACTGTAACTTATTTTACTGCTCTGAAGTCCTTTTTGTAATCAAAATTGAAATAGAAAAATATCTCAATCAAATCGGTGTGAAAATAAGCAGCAGACGATAACCTATTCAAAAGCTAAAAGTGTGAGAGGGAAAATCTTTTTTTAAAGATATAGCAAACCCTACCCCGCCAAACACAACGGATATGTTGTCTATGCTTAAACAACATGAAACAAATTGTACAAGTGTAATATATTGGCTGCAAATCTTTTTTACGACATTCATATTAGTCTAATTCTTTCCTTTGCAGTAAAAAAAACAACTCATCATTCATAAATTTTTGGAATGCATAATTATATATGGGATTTGCGTTGCATAGTATTAAATTTTATGTGTACGGTGGTTGTTCATCCTGAATTTTCTTTTTTAACACAGCCCTTGCTATAACTTGAGTTCGAGTATCTCATGTGCAATTTTTTTTAACAAAAATTCTTCATTCTAAGATTGATCGAAAGTGTCGAAACTTCGAAGGAAAACTTTTTGTTACGTCATAATTTACGATATTATAGTAGCAAAGTTTATTGAACGATAAACGGGTTGAAATTTTCATTGTCCATTGTCTTTCTGATGTTACATGTAATTGTAATATGCCTTAAACTTCGATTATGGACAAAGTCTCAGAAATAAGTGCAACAAAAGACCTCAAGGCAGAGGAATCAGTCGACAAATTTGTTAACATAATCGTAATACAGTTCATGTTTATCTGTTTCCATAAAATGGAAAATATCATTCACTTTGTAAATTTTAAACTATTACACCTAAAACATTATTTTTTACCTGCATACCTGGACAGAATGTGATACAGGATCTCTTTGTAGTTCTTTGTATGAAGCAGCACTTTTCATCTCTACATCCTGCTTCCAGAAATTATTCCAAAATTAATTGCCAAACACGAAAACGGAAACCGCCAATTTCTCAAAATACCTTATACAAGAAAGGAATATGCCCAAAACATCGCCCTGCAGCCAAAATTAATTGGAACGAATGTCATGATCTTCATATGCACACGCAAAATTAAAGAACATCACTAAACTGATGTTGAGGTTATATAGAGGTCGTCCGAAATGAAAATCACAGTTACAACACATTTCAAGGTACAAGCTTGACAGAAAAACATATTGCTAGTAAAAATCTGAATGTAACCATCCAGTCAAAGGCTGCAAATGACAATACTAAGCCTCTTACAATGTACTGGCCTCAGAAACATTATTAACCATGCATTTCTGTTTCTAGTAAATGCACTGCCAATAACGTCTCAGTTTTATTAACTTGTTGTCGTACTACTATTGAGAATCTTATTTATAACCTCTTTAAAAAGATATGAAAATTGATCTATCAACTACTTTCAGAGTTTAAAAATTCACTAGATGTTTCAGACAAACTTAAGTCGTTTGAAGTTCTTTTTTCTACAATAGACAGTGTTGATTTTTCTACAATCTAAACCACTTTTCTACATAAGCTTATCAAGGAAATATTTTCGAATCTAATCAAATGGCCATTCAAAGTCTTGTTGTTCTTACATAATTATGCCGTTAAAATATTATTCTTTTTTTTGCGATAAATCTTTAAAAAAAATACAGTTGATGGACATCGTCGGACGTGACTATTGCGGTGGAATTCTTTTTGGCAACACTGTTTAATGGCAGACTGTTGGCAATCCAATGTGCACAAACTGCACATCACTCATTGCAGGATTATTTTTATATTGTTATGAACCACAGTTTACGTAAAACATTAATAGACACGTTTAATAAATTTTTCGCATGCTTGGACGATGTTTTACCTTTAAATAATATAGGGTACAAAAATATGTAAATGAAATTTATCCAAAAGAACTTACTTAAACAAAGGAATACCAGTAATTTCCATACTACCTGTTTAGTTTTAGATTTTGAAAATTTAACTGTGTTGTCTATGCACTGAAATAAAAGCAACGATTGTTCTTTTGCTATAGAAAACTTTCCATTTCTGTTTGGGACAATCGTATGGGGTTTACATTTCACGACTAGTTTGGTTTGCCCGTGTTTGTGCTAAAAGTACGGACTGAACCTTACTGGTAAACTAGGCAACAAGAATATAAATTTATCACAAGCTTCTGAAGACTTTTACAAAATTTTATAACAGTGAGAAAGATTTAAAACAAACATTTCGACTTATCGAAACATCACGAATATATTTAAACCAAACATTTGTTCTTGACAGATCTTTAATTGTGCAAAGTTTGGCTGTGATGTTTTGTGCGAACTATATGAAATAAACAAAATTGTATCAAATATATTATCAAATTAAGAAATTTTTTAGTATTTATATATTAACTAAAAATTCATGCTTTGTAACAACCTGTTTTGTAATAACAACGCATTTTGTAATAAAAAAATAATTTCTTTCAAAAAAACTTATGGAATTGGCTTTATATACATTGTACTTTGGCGAGTAGAAAGCTATGATTGAATTTCCATGTCTCCTCTTCTACGAAGATTTATTCATACATTTTTACTACAAAGTGCGTTAAGGATGAACCCACTTTGTAATAACGGGTCAAAATGTATTAACGCACTTTGTAATAAAATATCACTTACCCTCTTAAATATTGATTATCTTTTTAAAAAAAATGACGTTTTTGAACTCCATTCTATATAAACTAATATTATTTGATGAACTTTGTCATTCGTTGGCACCTTTTCCCTATGTCTCTTTCGAATTGTTAGACACATCTCAGAGACGGTACCCGGTGCAGACTTGAAAATTATCACGGTATAATGCATTTGCTGTTTGTTCTATGTATTTTGGCAAGTAGAAAACTATGATTGAATTTCCATATCTCCTCTTCTACGAAGATTTATACATACTTTGCTTTTATTACAATGTGCGTTAAGAATGATAACCCACTTTGTAATAACAGGTTAAAATGTAATAACGCACTTTGTAATAAAATGTCACTTACTCTCTTAAATATTGATTATCTAAAAAAATGATGTTATTGAACTCTATACCATATAAAATAATATTATTTAATGGACTTTGCCATTTGTTGGCAGTTTTTCATATGTCTGTTTTGAATTGTGAAACACATCTCAGAGACGGTAACAGGGGTGGAGATTTGAAAATTGTTACGGACTAATGGTATTTTCCGTTTGTTTTATTTATTCATGTTATTTTGGCAAGTTGAAAACTATGATTGAATTTCCATATCTCCTCTTCTACGAAGATTTATTCATACTTTGCTTTTATAATAAAGTGCGTTAAGGATGATAACCCACTTTGTAATAACAGGTCAAAATGTAATAACGCACTTTGTAATAAAATATCACTTTCCCTTTTAAATATTGATTATCTAAAGAAATTGACATATATTGATCTTCATACTACATAAAGTAATATTATTTAAGGGACTTTGTCAGTTGTGGGTACATTTTGCATTTTGTCTGCTTCAAATTGAAAAACACATCTTAGTGACAGTAACTAGAGAGGTATTTGTTTATTGTTTTATGTATTTTGGAAATTACAAAACTATAATTGAAATTCCATATCTCCTCTTCTACGAAGATTAAATCATGCCTTGCTTTATTACAAAGTGCGTTAACCCACTTTGTAATAAAAGGTCAAAATGTAATAACGCACTTTGTAATAAAATATCACTTTCCCTCTAAAATATTGATTATATAAAGAAATTGACATATATTGAACTCCATGCTACATAAAGTTAATTATTTAAGATACTTTGTCAGTTGTGGGTATATTTTTCATTTTGTCTGTTTCAAATTGTTTCGAATCTCAGAGACAGTAACTGGAGGTATATCTGTTGAGTGTTTTATGTATTTTGGCAAGTACAAAACTTTAATTGAATTTCCATATCTCCTCTTCTAGAGAGATTTAATCATATTTTGCTTTTATTACAAAGTGCTTTAATGATGATAACCCACTTTGTAATAACAGGGTTAAATGTAATAGCGCACTTTGTAATAAAATATCACATCAAAAATTTATTATGGTAATAAATTGACATATAATAAACTCCATACTTTATAAAGTGAAATTATCTAATTAACTTGTCAGTTGTTGGTACATTTTCATTATGTCTGTTTCGAAATGTTAAACATATCGCGGAGACGGTAACAGGTGGAGACTTGACAATTATCACGGACTAATGGTATTTGCTGTTTGCTTAATGTATTTTGGCAAGTACAAAACTATTATATTTGGTCTTGTTGTGCTCTTTAAGGCCTTCAGGTATTGAAAAGGAGGAGCCACATGCATCTCTATGGGTCTCTGTGTTTCCTGAGACCTCGTCTATATGCATACCAATATTGGTAAATATATCGTTCACGATAAAAAATTATATTAACATGGTCGTTCACGAACTCCATTTTACAAGAATAATAAATAAATTAATTGATTAATAAATTGATTGAATAAACCAAAATATCACTTCCCAAGAACATAATGTCTTGTGTTGAACATTTAGTGGATTTCATTGTTTCTTCCAAAAAATAGAAAATGTTGGCAAATTGCAAAAAATTTAATATTTTCCAAGAAATATGTATTACGAAAAGAATTTTTTATATTCCTTACATTATGGCAAAAGTATAATTTTGTTGCTTACCTAGTCTCAGGAATAGGATAAATCGTTCACGAATTATTAACAAGATAATTCAGGTTCAGATTTTCCGATTAACAATCGTTCACGAACAAGACAATCCGATTAACCGGATAGCATTTTCAGCATTGTAACCGTCGTCTTGAACGGCCATCCAATATAAATGTTGTTATTAAAATAAATAAGTGTTAGTATATTAAAAATCTTCACTTTCCTTGAAATGTTTTGAATTTGTTTGGATTTTAGTGCTTCTTTTGCTATACTTGAATCTTTGACTTCCTATGTTTCTGTTCTAATGCTACTGTTAAGAGGTTACTCCTTGAAATGTACATATAGCACACCTAAATTTTCCATATTTATTTAACATTGGTAATTTTGTATATAGAGAATCTGAATTAATTGAAATCAAACAACGCAAGAATGTTCCTTATGAATTGTAAACCATTTGGTTTTTTTCCGCTGATGGCTGCAAGTTGAAGACTTTAAAATTTATTTTAATTTTAACAAAGGTTATGTTCAGAACATACATTTTCTTTTCGAGAACCACTGCATAAATCTTGCATGGTCAAAGAAAATGGTGGTGGACCGGAGGTCCCCACATATATTTACCTACCAAAATTTCTACTTTGTCAGACGAATCGGTAATGAATTTTAATCAAATATTGTTTTACAGTAATTCACGCTATTTATTTAAATATTTAAACACCGAAAAGGGCTTCATTGATTACAATGCACATGATAAATAGCTTTGATGATGGATTTGGCTTCGTATTACGATTTTTTTCTATAATAATTTAATTTAGGTCGTCCTTTGTATTTGTTCTAATGCTGCTGATTAGAATGCAATGCTTGTGTAAAGCATAATGATATTCAATTATATATATATATATAAACAAATAGATTTTTATTTTTAGATAATGTTCTTCATCATCCCTTGTGTCTCGACTGCTCTTGCTGTTGTAAATATAATTCGAGACTTTAATGTTGAAAACAGAAAAGTGTAGAACAAAGTTAAACCATTACCTGTCAAAAAGACCAAAATTTTAATGCTATTTTATATGAACAACATATTTCAATGAGGAGCTATTTCTTAACAGTTTTTTTTAATACTTTAGCTCTACGGTTATATTTATAAAACAGAATCTTAAGAGAGAGAAAATAAATATAACTAATTGGCAACATCTGAAAAAATTGCTGATTTTTATGCTGTTTCTGTCAATAATAAAAGATTCATACAAAAAATACCTTTTTAAGGAATTTTCAAGATAATTTATGAACAGCTTACAAAGCTAATCAAGTTTTGAGATCCTAACAGTTTACCAACATTACACTGCATAAAAAGTTCAAATGTTGGTTAATCAATACTTAAGAAAAAATCGAAGTCTAACTCTCTAGTCAACAAAATTAGAAAAAAAATATTTTTTTGAAGTTTTTACTGAAATAATGTTTATATCATACTACTTTAACGCCACCACATGTCCCATGTGCCTGTTCTAAGTCAGGTATTGTGATCATAGGTTTGTCTTTGTGTCTACTGTTCTGTTAAAAGTACACTTTTGGTAATATTTAGGAAAGAGCAGTATTATTTTATGCAAACGATTTAGTGCTTTTCACAATTCCACCCTTGTTGAAGGCCTTGTTTTTCTCGTGGAGTTTCTCTGACATTCACTCCATATATTTTCATTTTCATGAAAAGTCTCTTGCCAAGTCAAATGAAATCCATACAAATTTACAAAGCTATTTAAGATTATTCCTATGTTATTCTACCAAATTTATAGAAATATATATTGAAATGTTGAAGTGTTTTAACTGAGGTTTGACCTTAGGTAAAACTTGTTTGCAAGAGACATTCTGTTAAATATCAAATTCCAAAATACGTATTTAATAATGAAGCCGAATAAATTAACAAATTTTCAAATGTATTTTCACGTCGTATACCATCGAATATCTAACACTCCTAACTGTAAATAAATAATACTTCAGACCTATTAAATGAATACCCAAATCCAAATCCAACATATAAATTTCTATTTAAAACATGACCTGTTGCGCCTTCATGGATTGATTCGTTGTAGGTTTCTTAACGTCCAGTTGCAAATTTTACATATATATATTCAGGAGTCAGTTGAATTATTAGCACAATTATCGAAAGAAGGGACAGGATGGATCACAACAAGCCAACGGTTTTGGCTGCCACCAGAAAAAATTAGCAATTAGCGTTTTAAGCTGTATTTGTCTTTAAAAAAAAATAGAAGTGATATTTTAGTTTTTGTATTCTCTACTCACGCCACCCACTGTGGTCCACGGCCAGGCTTCATTTGTAAGTATATGTTATCGGGGTTTTTAAAGCTAGATATCGTAAAATATCATCCCTGAGCCAGAATATGAATCTTTGCGGCGAGTGAGCGTAGCGAACGAGCCCAATGATTCATATTCTGGCGAGTGGGGATGATATTTTAAAATATTTAAGCGTTCAAAATTCCGATAACATCGTTCAGTTTTATAAAATGTTTAAATTATCAAGCTTTTATTCAAATTCTAACTATTTGCGGGAAATAATGTGCAAATTTTGATATTTATCCGCAGATATTCCTTTCGGTCAATAATACGCAGTAAAATAGTCTATTCTTAATTAGAATTTACCAATACACGACACCAAGATTTTATTTTTATTGTTAAAGTATAATGGTGTATGCATCAAAAAGGTCTTTTAAACAAATAAAGTGCGTTTTATATAGAGAGAAAAGAAAAGCTTGTCATTTAAAAATTCGCCAAACAGTAAGCAATGACGTCACATGTAAATCACCAACGTCGTTTGTGAAACAACGCAAGCTGGATGGAGGAAACGTAGTATTACTTAGTTACCGCTTTAGTTTGCAATAAAATTTCATGAAATATAGGTATGTTACATTTCTTGATGGTGATTGTGCTGTTCAAACTTTTTAGCTCACCTGGCCAAAGGCCATGTGAGCTTTTGTCATCACTTGGCGTCCGTCGTCCGTCCGTCCGTCCGTCCGTCGTCCGTCGTCTGTCGTCCGTCCGTTAGCTTTTCACATTTTAATCTTCTCCTCTGAACCCAATGTGCCAAATGGAACTAAACTTGGTAGGAAGCATATATATAAGGTCCTTTATAAATTTTCCTCATTTCGTCCCGATCCGTCAACAAACATGGCCGCCACGGGCAATTCTTGTTTCTGATTGGTTGATATATTAAAAATCTTCTCCTCTGAAACCGCTTGCCCAAATGGATTAATATTTGGTATGGAGCATCTATGGAAGG